>CABHPH010145740.1:6462-17354 GCA_902168325.1 Peromyscus nudipes | reverse complement strand
TGTACTTCTACTGTTCATTTAACAAAATAATGCAAATTGCTGATTCTTGAATGTTATTATTACCAACTATTAAGATATAAAGAAATGAAAGTTAATAGTTAGACATTACAATAGAACTTGTAGTCATATTAGGTATATTTTCAAAATTGAGCAGATATATTTTTGATAGACAGGTCATCTTCAAACCCGTCAGAGATCTACAGAATATGGCATTTAAAATGTTTTAATAACTTAGAAAAATTTTCTTTTTTGTTATGACTATGAGACATGTCGGCTCCTGGCAGTACCAATCTACTTCAGAGAGAATATGGGCATTGAAGAAACTGCATATGGAGTCAACTTTCATTGTGGCAAATGTTAGCCACTGGACAACAAAGTATCCTCGAATCAACTGCTGACAACAGGACAAAATGGACAGACAGAACATGAAACAAAGGACTACCGATTCTTGCCAAAACAAGTGTGGTTATGGCTTTATCAAAAGGCATCTTCTGAGGCCAGGACAATATGGCACCATCCCTGAAGTGGCCTTTGCAATCCGGAAAAGGTACAGTGCCCTTTCCTTCGAAGGCAGCTGAACAGGCAGTGAGCCAATGACTTCTGATGTGCAATGGAACAGCAGCTGAAACAGTTATTCTTGAAGAGTAACTAAGCTCACGCCTCTCAATAGCAGACTGGCATTTAATAGAGGGATGTGGAGAAGAACAGGATGCTGAGATGAAGCCACACATACACGGTCAAGAAGAATGGACAGCTGAATTAAAAAACCATCAACAATTTCCAGAATTTAAAATCCTGAATCAGGACATGACACTAGTGGAATTCAGGTGTTTCTGGTACATGGACTGCTCTCACCCAAGGTGAGGTTGAACTGTTGACCTTGTGTACATCCTACTTCACAGATGAGTCTGTCAGATATGTTAAGCCTATAGGCTGAAGATGATGCCCCAACACTGCGGAGAAACCTCAGGTGACTGTCCAGGCGGCTGGCTGTTTCTGTCAACTCACAATTTTTTTGGAAGCTGCTTGCATGCACTTCCTGTTTTTATTTTTGTCAGGTAATATTATTTCCTTCTTGGGTCTCTGAGGGAGTTGAAGATTAGTTAGTTATATTTAAAGATTAATTAATTATAGTTGAAGATTAGTTAGGATAGAAAGGAAATAGGTACATTTTGGACTTACCAAAACAGGATAAGTAATGGAATTATATTCTCTGAATTTGTCAAATACAATTGGACTAGACATTGTTTAGGTATTCATCACTTGTATATATTGTATATAGTTATTGTAATTTTGTATATAGTTTTTCTTATATTAGGTACAACTTTCTTTTTTCTCTTTTTATTAAATTAGAAAGGGGGAGATATAGTGGTATTCTATTTGTACTGAAATGTGATTTTGTTTGTATGTTAATAAATAAAGTTGCCTAGGGGTCAGAGCTATTAGCAAGCCATAGCGAAAGCCAGGGCGGTGGTGGTCCACGCCTTTAATCCCAGCACTTGGTAAGGGGCGGTGGTGGTCCACGCCTTTAATCCCAGCACTTGGTAAGGGGCGGTGGTGGTCCATGCCTTTAATCCCAGCACTTGGTAAGCAGAACTAGGTAGATCTCTGTGTGTTCAAGGATACAGCCAACATTGGAGACACACGCCCTTAATCTCAATACCAACCATAGAGACCTGGAGGTCCGTACAGAGAGGCAGTGACAAGGCAGTCACGTAGTTGGGTTTACAACCAATGAGAAGGCAGAACAGAACTCCTATTTAAAGACGAACACACAGGGGGCAGTCCCTTTTCGGAGAGATCTCCTGGCGGGAGAAGCTAGCTGGCAGAAAAGCGGGTAAGATTCTTAGCTCTGACCTCTTTGGGCTTTCATCCTTACATTGGCTTTGTGTTTATTATTTAATAAGGCGGTTGGTTACATCTACAAAGAGATTGTCGCTCGTCTCAGAATAGACTTTTTTTTTTTTTTTTTGGTTTTTCAAGACAGGGTTTCTCTTGTAGCTTTGCGCCTTTCCTGGAGCTCACTTGGTAGCCCAGGTTGACCTCGAACTCACAGAGATCCGCCTGCCTCTGCCTCCTGAGTGCTGGGATTAAAGGCGTGCGCCACCAACGCCCGGCTATGGTTGTGAGCCACCATGTGGTTGCTGGGAATTGAACTCAGGACTTGTGGAAGAGCAGTCAGTGCTCTTAACCTCTGAGCCATCTCTCCAGCCCCCAGAATAGACTTTTGACTTTGAACTCTGAAACAAGTTTGAAACTGTTATAGACTATGAGGACTTTTGAAGTTGGATTATGCATTTTTGAGTTATGATATGGCTATAACCCTTTCGGGGTAGGGGAGTGGAAGGTGGTGCTTTGAAAGAAAACAGCCCCTAAAGGGAGTGGCACTATTAGGAGGTATGGCCTTTTTGGAGGAAGTGTGTCACTGTGGGGGTGGACTTTGAGGTTTCTTTTGCTCAAGCTTCTGAGTCAAGATGTAGGACTCTCAGCTCTAGTACTACTCTGCCTGCATAGCACCATGCTTCTTGTCAAGATGATAATGGGCTGAATCTCTGAAACTGTAAGCTAGCCCCCTCAGTTAAATTTTTTCATTGGTAAGAGTTGCTGTGGTCATGGTGTCTCTTCACAGCAATAAAAAAAAAACTAAGACACCAAGTAATGTGTTTTTGTATTTCATGAAACATGACATACAGCCTTGAAATAAGTTTGGCAAACATCCTTCCAAAATGGCTGAACCATTTGCATTTCTACCAGAAGTGGATGATGGTCTTCTTGCTCTACACTTTTAATGGTATCTGATGCTGCCAATGTTTTGTATTTGGGCAATTTAAATAAGAATTAATATCACACTGATGCTTTAATTTGAAATTTCTGATTATGATACGATTGTCATCTACACATCCTCTTTGTTAACTATTCAGGTATTTTCCTCTTAATTGCTGTTTTTGTGTGTGTGTGTCTGTCTATCTCTCCATCTCTGTCTCTGTCTCTGTCTCTGTCTCTGTCTCTCTCTGTGTAGTTTATGGGTATGTGGTATACTTATGTGGTGTAAGTGTTTGTGGTGTATGCTCAAGATGCATGTCACCATGCATTGAAGTAGGCAGGTACCCAGATACCAGAAAAATATATTGGGTATCCCACTCTATCAATTTGCTTATTCATTTGTGACAAACAATCCTGTCTCTACTGCAACATAGGTACAGTTACAGGTGTTACTGGGCAGCCATGACCAGTATTTATGTGGTTGCTGAAGACTCTAACTCAAGCCCTTGTGTTTGAGCAGCAAGAACTTTTAACCCTGGAATCATCTCCTACCCTTGGATTACTTTATTGTTGTATCCTTCCTGTTTATTCTCTCTCTCTCTCTCTCAATCTCTCTCTCTGGATATATATATGTATATATATGCATATTTACATACATATATACATATATCTATACACACATATAATATTCTTGCAATATATGTGCTTGCAAAGTTTTTCTGCTTGATTACCTTTTCATTGTCCTGTTTGTCCTTCAAGTGACTTTTTTTTTTTTAAATTTTGGTGGAGTTCTATTTATTATTGATCTCTGTAATAGATTTGAGGATTTCCTCTAAAAAGACATCATCACATCTACAGTTTTGTCTTAATAGGAATTTTATGGGTCCATATTTTGTATTTATGTCTCCGATAAATGCTGATTAATTTGGCAGAAATGTAGAATACCTACATTTACATAAACTTTATCTTGAATATGAAGTTCTAATTCTTCCAACACTGTTTGTTGAAAGACCTGTCCTTTCTTTGTACTGTGCTACATTTTTTTCCGATTTGACACAGGTTTACCAGCTTAGAGTAGGGATTTATGAGGCTCCCAGTGTTTTTCTATTGATTCTCTTATTTCATCGCAATACTATGTATTGATTGCTATAGATATTTTAGTAAGCCTTAACCTTGGATAGTGTCAGTACTTTGCTTTGCTTTTAGCTTTGGGTTGTAATTGTGGGGTCTTTGTCCCTCCTATTTAATCTTTAGGATTGCCTTGTCTGTCTCCAGAAAGTAACATTTTATTGGTATTTCTCTTGATTAGGTTAACTTGATGTTATGGCTAATAATAATAGTCATTTAGCAGAAGGTAGAACTACAAGGGAAAAAATCCTCTGGGCATGTCAGTAAAGGGGTTTCTACATTTGGTTAATTGAAGAACCACCTTGAGCATGAGTAGCAGCAGTCTTAGGACTTGATAGGATCTCAGACTGATTAAAGGGAGGAAACAAACACAGCACCAATATTTATCTCTCTGCTTCGTAACTGTGGACGCAGTGTGTCCAGCAGCTTCCCTTCCCCACGATGGACTCTGTGCCCTCTGTCAGCTAAAAGAAACCCTCCCTCTCTCACTTCAAGCTGCTTCTTAAAATATTTGGTCATACCAGTGAGAAAGGGAGGTTGGGAAGAACTTACATACAGCCAACATTGGTTATTACTATCTGAACAATTCTTTTACTTTCATCAAAACGTGTGATTTTCTTTACAGCTCATGTACGTATTTGTTACATCAATACCTAAGTGTTTATTTTTGACTGTTAATGTAATCATCATTGCATCTTTACTATAAAATTGTAATGATTCATTGAAAGTAAATTAGGAATATAATTGACTTGTATGCTATCCCTCCTTCTTTTTATACTTGGTGGTTAGTTCCATGCTGAATGAATATTCATTTTCACACTGGTGTAATTATTTGTGTTTATGTGTGTGTGCTGGAGTATTGTTTGGGTTTTGATTTAGTGTGCAGACAAACTATTTACTCTATATTATTTTATCCAGGATTATTAGGGAATTTCATGAAAGAGTAAGATATTTCATTGGAATTAATCGCTATCACACCACAATACTAATACTACATTTGTAGTATTAGTATAGTACAAAATACTTAAACATTAAGTATTTTCCCCACCATTCAATGTATTCACCTTATTAATTCTTTTGCCTATGATTTTGTTTCTCCCTGGGGAAAACATTCTCACTGTAATAAGTCAGCAAAAAATTAAATAAATAAGTACAAATAAATATGAAAGGATCAAACATTTTTGCATATAAAATGGTGATTAATTTCATTGCAGTATGCCTGAATAAAGTAGAATAATTTCCTTTGAAATATGCAAACTTATCCCTCCATTAGCAAAACTAATCTGGAAACTGTTATTAGGCAGGAGGTGACCTAGATGAAATGTGAATGTTCATTTGTGCAAGGGGATTCTTTGAAAGTCTATATCCTTTCATTAATGAAAACATAAGTAGCTAGTCTTTTTGGCTTAGTTAATAGCACTTGGTTGTCTCAATAAGTCTTTAAATATCTACAGAAACATATTTTAATTCTGAGGATTTTTTTCTGTTAAAATTTTCCATTAATGATTTAGATTAATGGCTCATTTGTATAATAGCTAGGATAAATTTATTTTCCACGGATCTTCTGATGATCTTGCTAAAACAGGATCTGTTTTGGAGCGTGTTTTCTTTGGATGACACCAGTGGAGATTTTTCAGGAGAGGTATATTATTAAAATGAACATTTCTTTGTGGGAATCGAGTGCCTCTGGTCAGGGCAGTTCTAGTAATAGACTACGTTTCCATATAGACTCATGAATACTATGGTAAATTAAGCAGTAGCAAAGACAATGAAACCTAAATAAACTTTCAATTGAAACGATCATATTACATGAGGAAGTTACTAATCATTTTGGTAAAGAGACATTCTGAATGCATGAAAATTTGAACATATTCATTTGAATAAGTCCCTCAATGCAATCCCTCAATTGAGAAACTTCCCTTCAATCTGCAGTGCTTTGAGTACTGAATTTTAATACAAGATGTTAAGAAATTTGAGAAATGTAGACTTGGCCTCTCTCTGGGATGACCCCTACTTGGTTATCCAGTACAAAGAGGTCAGCTCTGAAATCATATAAATACAAATAATGAACATAGACTCAAGAGGTTTTATTTATAGTTGCACCTATGAATCTGTCTATTTGTCTGCCTATATGTCTGTCTTTCTATATGTAACAATAATAATCAAAGCGAAAGAGGCTAAGGAATTGACAGGAAGAAAGGGGCCTGAGGGAAGAAAGGGAAGAGGGGAAGTGATGGGGTTATATTCCAGTTAAAACAAATTTAGAAAGAAATCTGAAGAAAATATATAGTATAGAACAGTACATATATTTATGCCATATAGGCAAATGTGAGTTACTTTACCCGTATAGAGTAGGAAGCTTGTCATTCTTTTACCCATTTGCATCTAATGGAGATTTAGTATATTGTTCAAGACTCAGTTTATGTTACCAAGGCTTTCTGCTTCAGGTGCTGATTACAAAACAGCATTCCTAATTATTCTCAACTCATGTTATTTGAGTGTATAGGTGTGTGAATGTATGGATATATAAATATACATAGAACTATGCTAAAATGATTTACCAGCAGGAATTATAGGTGATTTATTTTTAGTATCTTCTCTATGCTCAGTATTGGACAGATTAAATAGTCATGAAATTGTCTACTTGTGTGTTCACAAAGGATTGAAACCTAAACAGAGCTTTATTTAAAATGTATGGTGACAAGGCTCATCCAGGTAACAGTAAAATGCCCTGAGTGATTAAAATATGGCGTGCATAGAAATACAGAAGAATACAAATAGAACATTTACCATCTGCATCAAATGATTCTATCTCCTTTATTGATTCCTATTTCTTTCACATTAAATTTAACCTTTGAACGCCCAGAATCTTTTACTACAACTGTGCTTTAAATTAAATGAAAATTTTCTCCGACATGGACTACTTTTCAGCCCGGAGATCTAAGAAGATTCTCCTTTAATTTTTAAATGTGTAGCAAAATATAGTAAGATGCAACAAAAACTATAGCATCAGAGTTGGGCAAGACAAACAGAAGGAAAAGAGCCCAAGAGAAGGCACAAGAATCAGATACTCACTTGTTTACACACTCAGGAATACCCTCCCCCGTCCCCACAAAAATCCTACTAAACTGGAAGCCATAATATGTATGCAGAGCATCTGGTGCATGCTATCTCGGTTTCTGTGGGTTCATATGTGCTTTGCTAATGTTGATTTAATGGGTCTTGTTTTCTTGATGTCCTCTAACCCCTGTGGCTCTTACACCTAAGAAGAATTTTATGCCTGATTCTTTCTCCTGCTTTCTATCTGTCATCTATTACTGAGTTTTATGATTTTCTTGTCTAAATCCTGGATATATTTCCACTGCATATTTTGCCTATAGAATACATACACTTTTTTATCTAATTATTATCAGACCACACCTTAGTCTAGGCTCCTTATACACAAGTGCTTCCTTGTGTATTGTTTACCTTTGACTCCTCTGGAATCTTACCATACTTGTGAATATGCTCCCAAAGCACATATATGCTAATGCTTTGCCTTCAACTCCATCCCCACAATGCCCCACTTCCTTGATTCTCCCACTGCTGAGTAACTGAGGGTCTTCCCCTTAATTATTTCTTTTTTTTTTTTTTTTTTTTTTTTTGGTTTGTCGAGACAGGGTTCTCTGTGTAGCTTTTTGCCTTTCCTGGAACTCACTTGGTAGCCCAGGCTGGCCTTGAACTCACAGAGATCCGCCTGGCTCTGCCTCCCAAGTGCTGGGATTAAAGGCGTGCGCCACCACTGCCCGGCTCCTTAATTATTTCTTAACACTCATACACCAAAGGGCCTTGGACATCATGATATACTCTGTCCGGATTATTCCCCCACTTCTTCATCTGTTTAATGACTATTCTCACCTGAGCTCAGCTATCACTTTCTCTAGGAAGGCTTTTCCTTGACAGCAGATGGGGATTTTAGAGTCAGAAGCACAGAGAAGGGAGGTCACAATTGAGTGCAAGCATAAGGAGACTTCTGAGAGTATTTTCTTTCTCTGTGTAGCTAAGTAGTAATTATTAAATATCAATGATGGTAGAAAGGTAGGGAACTGATTATCTAATTGTCTAGTTTTCATCATACAAAGGATAGTAAAAAAACAACTACAAAGACTGAGTTAATAACATATAAAGGAAGAAATTAGAAAAACAATGGGGAAAGGTGTGGAACAGACAGGAATAGAGAGTAGGGGAAGGGATGAGAACAGAAGAGAAGAAGAAGTGAGGAATTAAAACACCTAGAAAGTAAGTACAGAGGGTCGTAACATTGGTGTGTAACGAGTGCAGGGCAATGCACCAAACACGATCAAGAATCATTGGTAGGGCTGGAGAGATGGCTCAGAGGTTAAGAGCACTGACTGTTCTTCCAGAGGTCCTGAGTTCAATCCCCAACAACCACATGGTGGCTCACAATCATCTGTAATGAGATCTGTCACCCTCTTCTGTATACATAATAAATAAATAAATCTTTAAAAAAAAAGAATCATCGGTAAAGATCATGAACACTCAAAAGTTCCTGTAGGTCTGAGCGGCATGGAGAGGGAGACTGCCCCAGCATGGTGACCTGCAGCACACAGCCTTGCCCTCTGCCTCCCTGTCACAGCCACCCGATCCCATGGTCCTCCAGTGCTCACCCTGAGCCCGCTCTCCTTCCCTTGCTGCCTTCATCATGGTGTGTGTGTGGCGGGGGACCAGGCACACTGCTATCCTTCCCATGTGCCCAGGCCCTGGGACAGTGAAAGGCACGAAGCTGCAGTTCCCACAATGCAAAAATGACACCCAAGAGCAGACTTAACCTATGAGACAAGAGATGCAGGAAGTTCTGCCTGGATTATTCTTGGGCCCATACTCTTCTGCTATAAAAAGCCAGCTTCTTGTATTACAGAAACATGAGAAAGCTCATATACTTTGCATAGTGCAAAGTATATATTTTTTAATTTTATAATTAATTTAATTTTATATATCAGCCATGGATTCCTCTGTCCTCCCTCCTCCCATCCCCACCTCCGCCCTCCCCCCAATCCACCCCCCATTCCCATCTCCTCCAAGGCAAGGACTTCCCTGGGGATTCAGCTCAGCCTGGTAGATTCAGTTGAGGCAGGTCCAGTCCCCTCCTCCCTTCACCTAGGCTGAGCAAAGTGTCCCAGCATAGGCCCTAGGTTCCAAAAAGCCAGCTCAAGCACTAAGGACAGGTCCTGGTCCTACTGCCTGAGGACCTCCTAAATAGTTCAAGCTAATCAATCGACTGTCTCACTTATCCAGATGGCCTGATCCAGTTCCATGGGGGCTCCTCAGCTATTGGTTCATAGTTAATGTGTTTCCACTAGTCTGGCTGTTTGTCCCTGTGCTTTTTACAATCATGGTCTCAATATCTCTTGCTCATATAATCCCTCCTCTCTCTCGCCGATTGGACTCCTGGAGCTCCACCGGGGGCTTGGCCATGGATCTCCACATCTGCTTTCATCAGTCACTGGATGAGGGTTCTATCATGACAGTTAGGGTGTTTGGCTATCCTATCACCAGAGTAGGTCAGTTCGGGTTTTCTCTTGACCATTGCCAGTAGTCTATTGTGGAGGTATCTTTGTGGATTTCTGGGGACCTCTCTAGTACTTTGCCTCTTCCTATTCCCATGGGGTCTTCATTTATCATGGTATCTCTTTCCTCTTTGTTCTCCCTCTCTGTTCTTGATCCAGCTGGGATCTCCCGCTCCCCTAAGCTCTCTTTCCCTCGACCCTTGCCCTTCATCAACCCCTCCCCTCACATCCAGTTTGCTCATGTAGATTTCATCCATTTCTCTGTCGTTGGGCAATCCCTGTGTCTTTCTTAGGGCTCTCTTTACTAGGTAGCCTCCCTGGAGTTGTGAGTAGCAGTCTACTCATCCTTTGCTTTACATCTAGTATTCTCCTATGAGTGAGCACATACCATGTTTGTCTTTCTGAGTGTGGGTTACCTCACTCAGGATGATTTTTTCCTAGATTCATCCAAGCATACTGCAAAATTTTGAAACAAACTTTATTAAACTAAATTTTCAACATTTGATTATTTAGTTTTAGATACTGCAGATAATCCAGTTGAAAACAGAATACATTTTCCCTTATGACTAAAATTTTTACTGATGGTAGCTTACAAAATGGAGGAATGTTCCTGTCTGTGGGAATGCAGATATCTCCAGAAGTACATCATGGAGACATTTGGAATGAAGCACGCTCATAACTGATTAGACAAAACTGGAAAACTACTTCACAGTAGGGAATTGGTTAGTTTCAGTTTAAAAACTCTGGATACAAATGTTGGTGCTTACTTTATTTCACTATACTCTCCTATTAAGACTTAAAGGATAAATGATATGCTTTAGATTTTTTAATGTTTTCAATTTAATATTTCATTGATTTATTACTCATCTTTAGTAGTCTATATTCATAGCTATGTCTTTATTTTATCATCAGTCGTCTGAGACATATCTTATGGCAAGTCTCACTTTAAACATTATAAGAGAAACACATACACCCACACACCTGATTTTATTCATTTTCACTCAATCATTTCCTTCTTTAGTAATTATGTAACTAACAATTTGAGTGGTATTTCACTTTGATTGTGTTATTTCAAATGTCTATCACTAAATCTAATGACAAATAATGAAATCAAAACATATTCAAAAATAGAAATGTTTATAAAGCAGCTAATATGTTTTGTACTTCTGCTACCCAATAAAAAATCACACACAGAATTCCTGTGCAACATAATGGAGAAGAAAATACTTATGGTATAGGAATTTGTTGAAGCAATTTTTTTTTTGGAAAAAAATGGTAATTTTCCTGTTCTCATATTTGATGTGGTTATCTATAATATCTGAATAAGAGAAAGAGCTGTAGCTAGAGCTTTCCTGCCTGGCCCACAGTCAGGACAAATCTCTGCCACCCACCAGTCCCACGGCTGCTCAGACCCAACCAAGTAAACACAGAGAC
>CABHPH010145739.1:6479-16536 GCA_902168325.1 Peromyscus nudipes | reverse complement strand
AAGAAAGAAAGAAAGAGAGAAAGAAAGAAAGAAAGAAAGAAAGAAAAGGAAGAAAGAAGAAAAGAAAAGACAGGAAATGGATACATATGGAGGAAACACACATTGCCTGTGGTTCAAGGCTCTGTGTTAGTGCTTAGATCAGAAGTCTGGAGTCACCCCGAGCCTCTTGGAACCAGCTGGACCAAAGGTGTAATAGGGTTGCTGGACATAGCCTGGGCTTAGCTTGACAGATGTATCCCCTTCAGTCTCAAAACCAGAAATCCACACTTGTGTTTCGTAGGCAGCTCCCACATAGACACTCTTCAACCAGACAGAGCATTGAGTGGGGATAGAATGTAGATAGTGCTGGATAGGCACACTTAAAGCAGAAGCCGGTCCAGAGCTCGGAGGGCGACAGAGAGGCTGGGATCATAGAGCGGCTTGAAAAGAGCACAGCCCTGATGATGTCTATTCCTTGCACCTCCCAGGCTCCAGGGCCGCTTGCTTGGGCTCCTCTACTCAGAGAATGCCCAGGAGTTAGGCACTGGACCAGTGGCGTGTCCATGGAGGTAGGGTGTCTTGGGACTGGTCTGCTATACCCACTCCATCTCTCACCCCTTTTCTGTGACTCCTGCAGTCCCAGGCCTGCTCTATAACCCTGTCCCCTTGGACCTCAACCTTATCCGTAGTAGTCCTCCAAGGTCACTAAGAGTCCTTTAGGAACGGATGCTCCCCCAGCGCTGCCCCCAAAACCAAGTAAGGAAGGGGAGAAAGATGAGCAAGGAGAAGTTCATAGCCCCTCAAAAGCTTGCTCCTGTGTGAGACCTCATAAGAAGCAGGCTGGCAAAGGGTGGGGGTGGGAGGGCCGTTCTTACTCAGGATGCCAAGGAGTAGACAGGCCAGTTTTGCTTCTTGGGCCATTGGGAGGCTGGGCCCCCTCCTCACTTGCTGACCGTGGGTCCGGAGGGAGGGAAGGTGTGTGGCTAAAACATTATTTCTGCTTCCTCACAGCTTTTCTTTGGAAGAGCACAGGACCAAGCAGGACAGTGGGCTGAACCTGTTGGGACCCTGGCTGCTTATTCTGTCGCATTCTCCACACTTCGAGGAGCAGCTGGGGGTGGAGGAGCAGGAATATTTCTAAGCAGAGATAGGGAAGCCATAGTTGTGCTGGGGGATCTGAGAGCCCCCCCCCCCCGACACACACAACTGCTTTACCTTCATCCCCTTTAAAGGGTAAGGTTCACACCATGAGGACAACCATTGGCAAAGCACAGTGGGATAGAATACTAAGTGGAGCCTTGTGTGTGGGAGGGAAAGGCACGAAGCAGCCGTGGAAAGGGTCCACGATGCCACGGTGTTGAAGCAACCCCAGTGCCCACCTGTGGACACGTGGAGGAGCAAGATATTTCACACAACAGAACATGATTCTGCTTATTGAGGAAGGGAATTCTGGCACATTCTGCAACATGGCTGGATAGTGAAGGCGCGATGCTCGGTGTGGTAAGTCAGTCCCCAAGAGGACACTGTGATTCCACTCCTACGAGGTCCCTAAAGCATAGACACAGAGAGTGGTGTGGTGAGGGCTGTGGCTGAGAAAGGGGAGGGGAGCTGGTGTTTAATGGGACAGAGCTTCAGTTGGGAGGATGGGAAAGCTCTGGAAGTGGATATAATGGAGCTGGACTGTGTACTCAAACACAGTAAAGGCGCCCAGATGTGGTGGTGCAATAACCTTTGTCCCAGTACACAGAAGGCAGAAGTAGGAGGATCATGAGTTCAAGGACTGCTCCAGTTACACAGCAAGACCCTGCCTCAAAAAACAAAAAATGGTACAAAGCTTCTAAAGTCCAAGAGTTCAGAAGGAAAGCAAAATACCCAAACCTCCCGGAAGTCTCCGTCGGATCCTCAGACTCCAGAGGCCACAGAGGTGCAAAGGTCAGCCAAGCGCCCAAAGTGAGGCCCCACCCTGCCTTAAGTCTGCCCTGCAGGCTTCAGGTGGATAGGCCAGGGCAGGGATGTGGGGTCGTGGTGTGGGCTGAGGATACTCACTGGCCGTGCTTGGAAGATGGCGGCAACTATCAGGCACAGCTGTATCCGGGGCTTGGACCAGCCGTTCCCACCCTTCCTAACAAGCGCAACACAAGCTATGAAATGTAACACCAGAGTGTGCAAAACCCATGCTGCACAGAGTCCAAAGCACCCTGCACCCCAGGTGACTGGCGTCTCTCAGGTATTTATAGGGTGAGAGTGGACAGGGGAAAATCTTTCCTGTGGACGTCGCGTGTGCCGCTCAGGCTGTGGCCAGCACTCTGCGGCTTACTCTGGGGTGTTTCTGAAGATGGAGAACCCCAGGGACTAATTAACCCCAAATCATAAACCATAAACCAGGGATTGGGGTTCTGGAAACCTGGAGCACCCCAATGTCAGCCCCTCCACACACACACACACACTGCACACAGCAGGTGCAAGCTATGGACCTAAGGGAAATGTTCTTCTCAGCTAAGATGTGGACTCTGTGGAATGTAGGGGCTGCTGGGCAAGACATGGAGGACAGGTTATCCTGTCCTAGCCAGGATCTGATCTTCAAAGGCCCCTGGTGTCTGTTGTATCAAATCTACACAGAAGCAAGAGCTTGCCAGATCAACCATGTGTAGTCATGCTATGGGGCAGGCTAACGGGAGTAAGTAAGCAGGAGCCTGATTGGGTCACATGACTATGTCTTAGGTGATGGCAGCTCTGGCCACCCGGTTGGCCACACTGTACCCAGTAAATCCACACAGCGTGAGGGTGGGAGTTTTGGACCCTTGCAGCCTCAGTCAACTCTATGTGGTAGCCAGGCCAGACCAGTGGAGACAGCTGGGCACCGAGAACTACAAGGGGACCCGGCAACATCTGGAACTTCTCTGGGTGCGGCCTGCAGTAAGAGGCCAGCATCTATTGCCGCAGGGCAGAGGTGGCACCTGGCAGGACTAGTCAGCCCAGAGGCAAAGCTGCCCCCTTCCTTCCAGAGAGACTCCAAGGCTCTGCCAGGCCCTACCCACCCACCCACTCATGCTGGCAGAGAGAGGGTGGGGACAGTGAGTCAGCAGGCTGGCCCTGCCCCACAGCAGGTGACCGGGTCACAACTGCCACAGCCTCAGTTGGAGAGAACCTCAGAACAGGAGAGCCATCTTCATTGAGGGGGGTCAGGAAGGTCTCGGAAGAGCTGTCACTCAATTTTGATGGGAGAGTGTCAAAGGGCTGGTGACATTTCCCTGGACAGTGGTGCTGCTCCTCCAGAGAAGGGACTACAACTTGGGGGGCGGGCGGCCAATTCGAGCTTCTCTGCAGACCGTTGATGACGACTCCGTGGCCTGGGACAAGGCATTCCACCTTGTCAGGTCTAGGCGCTGTCCTGTGTTAATCGCCCCTTCGGGAGCATTCTGCAGAGATGATAGGGATGAAGCCCAATGGCCAAGGCTGGGGTGGGAGCACAGAGAGGACCACGGAGAAAAGGCACAACTCACCAGAGCCTGGGGTGCAGCCACACCCCAGAGGGTTCAGAAAGTCTCCACTGTTTGTTCGGCCTCCCAGATGTCACTTAGAAACACCAAACCCATCAGGAGACCTTTGCTACCAAATTTAAATTGCTTTATGACTTCGAATGTGCAGGGAGTTTGCCAGGCTTGGGATAGGCAGGGTTATCACGGCTTAGTATCTTCATGTTAGTTCCAAAGATCAGTGTGCGTTCTCCAGTGTGGAGAACTGATACTTTCCCAATGTTGAAGTGGGTTCGGTACCCTGGGTGTGGGGATAGGGCACCTTGCAGCCCCAACTACCCTGAGGCAGGGGGCTTGCTTGAGCCCACAAATGCAGAGCCAGCCTGAGGAAGATAGCGAAACTCCATCTCGAAAGAGAAATTGAATATATGCTTATGAGAAATATATGTGAGAAATAATAAACAGGGCAATCCATATTTTACTGTTCTGTTGATATCCAAGTGTGGTAAACATGATGCATTTTTATATTATATAAATACATATTTTAGAACTTTCAAAAAGAAAATTTAGATTGTGCCTTATACGAAGAATTTAAAATTTCATCACATCTTGATTTATTTCTATGTATTTGTGTGAGTGTGAGCGCACACATGTGGGGAGCAGGGGGCTTGTATGCCACAGCAAGCATGTGGAGGTCACAGGACAACTTGTGTGAGAGATGATTCTCTCCTTCCCCTGTCCAGGTCCTGGGGATTGAACTCAGATTGTCAGGCTTGGCAGCAAGCCCCGTTATCCGTTGAGCCACCCCTCTGCCCCATGAGTAGTTTTATATCGGTTTTTCAGAGAGACAATGCTTGCGTCTTATGTTGAAAGTATTGTGTTTAGTATCTAATATTTCATTGTGCCTCACACTTGCTCAGCATCCTCTGCATTTAGTCTCGTGTTGTGTGCACACCTTCTGTAATGGTGCCACAGTGCCTTCTGCAGCATGGTGAACTCCTGTGTGAATTCTTCCTTTGGAGGAGGTTGCCTCACATCTGGCATTCTCTAGACCTTATGCTGTACCAGCATTTAAGAATCGTGATTCAAAGGAGTCTCTGTAAACTTCCGATGTTAAAATGGTATCTGCATTCACTTCCTGAGGCCGAGATAAAGTATCACCAACATTGGACTGTGTCCCCTCAGGATGCGGAGTGAGGAGGGGACATCATTGCACCTGTAGAGCACACCCCTCCTGAACTCCAGGGCAGGTCCAGGGTGGGTCTGGAGTCTTTAGAAAGACCTGTCTACAGTCCCTTGGATCCCTTCCCGACCTCTGCCCCACAGAGGTGTCTCTGCCCTGCTGGTCTCTTTCTTCTTAGGAGGACCCTGGTCCATGATGACCTTGTCTTGACCAAGAACACTGCAACAGCTCTGTTTTCACATCAAGAACTTATGACATCTTTGGAGAGATGCAGTTCGGCCTGAATAGCACCCGTTTGAACTTGTTGGTGGCCAGTGATGGGAGTTCATGCCACTGGCTGGGAGTTCACACTGGTGACTGGGGGTTCACACCACTGGCTGCGTGTTAAGTCTGAAGGATCAGTTCTCATTTTCCACCCAGGTTTCTCTTTCTGGATCTCATCCAAGGCCTCTCGTTGAAATGCAGCTCAACCTGTTCAACCTAAAAATGAGAAGTGGTGGCTAGCACAGGCAGGTGCAAAGGGCAAGATAGACTGAGCCACATGGGTCCCTACACATGTTGTCCTGCTCGCCTCCTTCTTTCCCCCAGAGTCTCAGCTCTTGGCTCCCTGGTGTGAGTTTTGTTCCCATTCTCCTTCCTTTGGTAGGAAAGTGCAATGCTATCACTGTGTTGCCCACAATGTATGTGTTGAAACCTGATCCCAAAGCTGAGTCTGGGGAGGTGTCAGATGATGGGCTCTCCCACACAGCTGGATCAAGGTCATTAGCAAGAGGTGTTCCTTGTGAGGTGAGGGCTTTGCTGTCCTGTCCTGCTCTCTGCCATGGGCTGACACAGAGGTAAGCTCTCAATAGGTGCCCCTGCCTTGGACTTGTGGCCTTCTGCACAGTAAGAGGATCT
Organism: Peromyscus nudipes; assembly: GCA_902168325.1. NCBI lineage: Eukaryota > Metazoa > Chordata > Mammalia > Rodentia > Cricetidae > Peromyscus > Peromyscus nudipes. The sequence goes on along the minus strand of CABHPH010145739.1, from coordinate 11,001 downwards.
GTCTGCTCCCTGGAGATGGCCTGCTTTGTGCTTCCTGGGGGTCTGTTGCAGCAATGTACAGTGGGCTCAGAGAGGTGCTACCATCTTTCAGCTTTAAGGGCCATAGCCAGATGTCTACTCCTGTAGTTCCTGTTTGTCTCAGGGATGCCTTTTATTAGCCAGAGAAAGTTGCATTTAAACTCTGGGAGTGGCATATAGGTCAGCCACCCAAACCCCAGGAACATTGTGGGAAAGAGCTAGTTCCTGGAAGCTATTGCCAAACAAAGGAGCCAGACATTTTTGGTTGACCCAAATCAAGAGATGACCAAGGTAAATAAATGCTTTTTCTTATTTATTCTGAGAGCTCTTTCTATATTAAGGGTATTGGTCCTTTATATCGTTCTTATCTATGTTTTTTCTTAGTTTGCCTTAGTGGGTTTTTCCCCTCTGAGGCCAGAGGCTGTATTTGAGTCTCAATGTGACCACAGTACCCTTGCTCAGAAGCTTCATGACACAATCAGAGCCTGTCACCAGGCCATGTTCTCAGGGTATGGACAACCCCCCCCCCCCAAGGGAAGAGAATACACAGTTAGTGGTCAGCCAGTGGTTGGCACTGAGAAGCTTATCATCATTCACACAGACGTCACAGGTGAATGCTGGAGCCAAGAAGCCATGGCTGCCCCAGATGAAGGTCAGTGGGGGTGGTAAATCCTCTGCGTGCAGAGAGAGCAGACACCAAGGGCCGCTCCACCCAGTACACAAGTCCTCACTCAATCTTAAAAAGCGATAAGAAGTGTAACTTTGATCTGGTTAGCCTTTTGATGGAGCTGTGAATTAAAGGCAAATAGGTGGTGCTCCTCTCCCGGAGGCTGGCACTGCCCTGCATGGGAGGAACCAGGTGGAGCCAGGGAAGCGACAGGAAGTCTGGATGGCATGGTGTACCCTCCAGTCATGGGTCTGGCCAGAATAGATTCCGAAGCATCTCTGTTGGCACCTGGCTTTTCCCTTTTTATGACTTAAATTCAAGAGTCACAGGAAAGGAGGAGGAGGAGGAGGAGGAGGAGGAGGAGGAGGAGGCAGCGGCAGATGGCTGTCAGTGAAGGCCCTTCGAGGACTTACTCCTCACTGCACAGCTTTCAATGGCTGGGGGAGCCACAGGGAAGTATCCCCAGGGAAAGTGGCCCTATTCATGCTGGAACCCTGTCCGCCAACCTGCAGGGAGACATCCCCTGAGGATCCACCTGGCTCTGGCTGCAGGGGCTGACCTGTCCACCCACAGTCACTACCCAGAAAGGGAAGATGTTGCGATGATTGACAGCAGCTCCTGGGAGGTGACTTAGTCCTGGGTGGGAGCACATAGGACGTGAACAACAGAGGCAGAGATGAGTCAGAGGTGGGGGGGGGGGGCACCAGCGCAGCCTGGTGGACTCAGTGCCTGAGTCCCCTCTGCTGAAGAAATAATGGAGGAAAGGGAAGAAGAGAGAGGGAGGGAGAAGAAGGGAAGGGAAGGAGAGCTAACCCAGGCATCTCTCAAATGTCACCATGACAAGGGCTTCTGCTGCAGTGAGTCCTGAGAGCACAGCTTTGTGCTGTGTCCACGGCTCACACGGAAACACGGGGAGCTGGAAGCAGGTGTAGGGAGGCTTCAAAGAGCCGCTTAACTAAGGCAAGCACCCTGCCACCCCAGGGCGTGGGTTCCAGTGTCACCTCTGAGGGAGACTGGGACAGCCCGGCTTCCCATGTGGGTCCCATGTAGAGCCACACACTCCTAGGTTGGGCGAGGCAAAGCACCGACACTCAGAATGTGTTCGCCATTTCGCTCAGGGCACTTTGGCCACACGCAGCCCCAGTGTCCCCTCCTCCATTTTATATGTAGTCTCTCAGCCCCCTGGGCTGGTGTCCCCTGCTACCCTCCGCCCTGATCAGGCCACCCTATGCCTTGTAGGGGGAGGGGCCCTGAGGAGATAAGCCATACCAAAGCCACCAAACCACAAATGCTTTGATGGGGAGAGAGAAAGAGACTCAGCTGGATGTCATGGGATGTCATGTGTGGGCTGGAGGCTGGGACACTGGGGACACTGGGAAGACAAGTCCCCAGCAGGATAAACACAGTACACCCAGTGGCCATGACTTCCCCAAGTACCTCCACCAGTGTAAAAGAATGCCACGTTCCCAGCAGCCTGCTCAAGGGAAGTCAGTGCTGGACGGGATGTGGAAGGCCTCACCAACTCGGGGAGACTCCTTTTATGGGGAAACCTTGGATCCTCAGTTCAAGAAAGCTCTGTGTAAGGCCAGGCACAACCAGGCGCTTCCTGGGGTTCTCCGAGGAGGTCAGTCCACAATGGTGCTATGCCTGCTGCTGGCCTTGGTGCCTGGAACACAGCTTAGGAGGCTTCCAAGGCCACTGTCTAACGGATGGCGAGTTAGTACATAATCACTGCATAATCACAGACGAACCTCTGGGCATGCTTGTGCGTTTGTTTTTCTGTGTGCGCACATGAATGTGCAAGTGCTTGCTCATGTGTGCACATGCATACGTTTATATGTACCCAGGATTGTGTGTGTGCTTTGCGCTGGCCATAAATGTGTGTTTGCCATGTGTGTACCTGTACTTGCAAGCGCCCATGCCCACATACACGCACTTATGCCTATAGTGTACTGAGTGTCTGAGTTTGCCTGTGTGCGTGCATGCTCCCTTTATTTACCCTGGAGCCTGGCTAGAGCACCCAACTGCCGGGGTGACCCTGGAGAGGTCAGGGTGAGTCAGCCTAACTGGAAACGAACAGGAAAGAGTGAGATCACCATGTTGGACGAGACAGAGCTGCATGGAGGACGAGGGTCAGCACTGTGTACTTAAACTCCCTATCAAAATACGATCCAGGAAAGTGACTGAGATGGAGATTCCCATCCCCCAGACATTAGTATAAGGAGAACTCCAGAGAACTAGGCCAAATGTCCCTCCTCCTTAATGACCAGGCCTCATGGCAAAGCATGACACTCTAGCTACTGTTTTGGCTGAGGGATGTTGTCACCCCTACACTGACCAGGGAAACTTTTCTCTGCTTCCAGCCTGTCCCATGCTTTGTGGCCTGCCTTCTGGCCCTATGACCCCACCAGCCCTGGGCAGTTTACTCAGCTCAGACAGATACTGAGCAGCACAGAGGGGCCCAGGTGTAGTCAATGAGGTGAAAGAAAATGGTTTTTATTTGGTCTGTGCCCATACGTCTCTGCTTGAAGGCAATCTGTACTCCACCCGTCTGAGACCCCAAGAGCGAAGGTCAGCCAACAGGACTAGGAGCTGCTCATGGCCACCTGGCATCACTGTAGGGCTATAATACAGAGCTAGGCTCTACCTGGGGCCCCAGAAGGCAGACACTGTCTCACACCGTGGTCAGCTCTTCTCGAAGCTTCTCTGTCCTTCGATCTCCACGGCCCCATTGGGGATCGATTGGATTCCTGGGATGAACTCCAAAAACGACTTCCTTTATTCATGTCCAGGCTCAGGCCTGCCCTTGGGGATTCACGGTAAACCAAGTTATGTGTGGACAAAGTAGGTAGCTCAGAGCAAAGAGAAGGTTGCTGGTCTACTGGTCACCTGGTCACCTGGTCCACTGGTTTCTGGCCTGCTTGAACCCCAAGGGCAAGGCAGGGGGCTGGGATGAGTGATGGCCTCCCCTGTGCCCTGTTGGCTCATTCAGACAGAAGTCCAGCAGGAAAGGCCGACCCAAAGACCAAAGACGGGTGGTGTGGGCAAGTGAGTCAGAAATAAAGAGTCCATTCCTTTGTCCACTCAAGGTCCTCATCCCAGGACTTGGTGCCATCACTGTCAAAATACTCCTGTTAGTCTGTTTCTTTTCCAGAGCCGAGCCTATTGATCCCACTTGAAGTAGGATATAATGTCAACTAGGATTCATGGCATTTTATCAATGCTAGAGCTGTGGAATGCACTGGAACTCAGACCGGTAACGAAGTCATCCCTGGTTGCTGAAAGTAGTTCTCTGCCTCCCGAGGTCTTGAGAGGGAGCTCAGTGTGGGGTGCCCCTTACCCCCCAATTGTAGCACTACCTGACTGCATCTCTGCCCAACCAAGCAGAGCATGCTGGGAAAATCCCATCTGCAGCTGCATCTCCTCCAGCGTGACCACTGGGGTTTCCTGGGGAACCCACCTGAGGAAGTCTGATCTGTTAAGATCTAAATTGAAACAACATTCAAGTTACTGAGAAGTGACGTCGTGGTTGCCAAGAGTCCTTCCAGTATGGTCTCACATTCTCTTCTCTGTACCACACATCACTCCACCTGGGGTCCAGAGGCACACAGGCTCGAGATGGGGCAGTCCTGACTTCTAAGAAACTCTGCGGGCTGGAGAGATGGCTCAGAGGTTAAGAGCACTGGCTGTTCTTCCAGAGGTCCTGAGTTCAATTCCCAGCAACCACATGGTGGCTCACAACCATCTGTAATGAGATCTGGTGCCCTCTTCTAGCATGCAGGTATACATGCAAACAGAACACTGTAAACATAATAAATAAATAAATAAATAAATAAA
>CABHPH010145738.1:40835-69187 GCA_902168325.1 Peromyscus nudipes | reverse complement strand
TGTGTGTGTGTGTGTGTGTGTGTGTGTGTGTGTGTGTGTGTGTGTGTTTACATATTGGGCAGATCTGCCCAAAGATGCTTTGAGACTGTAGGAGTCCAGATGAACCTGACATCCTTGTGAGCAACAGTAGCCCAGGTCAGGGCTACTCAAGGCTCAACCTGAAGCCAAGACAAGACTTAGCCCGTGACTAGCATCAGGGCTCAGCCTGGCATTGGGTTTACTAAGCAAGAGTTCCTAGCCAGCCAAGAGGCAAATCCCTTCTTGGAACAGCCAGCCGTGTGCCCACGTGCCCCTCTGCCATGTGGGAGCAGAAGATATTTCCGACAGCTGCTGGCCACAGTCCCCATAAAGCACATAAAGTAGAAACTGACTTTGAAATGGCCCTTTCTCCGCCTGTATCTCTAGACATAAATTTAAATAAAATGGCAATTTAAATGCCTGCAACACCAAGGAGATGGCGTGAGGCTGTCTCTGCAGGCTTTGTGGGGAGACAGAACTTGGCCCTAAACCCATCATCCTGCAACACATGGGTGAGAGCTGGCGCAGGGGCAGAAGGGGGGGCACCAGTTCTTTGCAGAAGAGGCTACCCAGGATGCTCAGCTCTCCCTGCCTTGGAGCCCTAGGAGGGTCTGGGCCCCCAGAAGGCCCTGGAATACACGAAGCAAAGATAGCTTCACCATTAGCTCTGCCTCTGGAGACAGAGTTCAATTTCACTCTCAGGAATATTTACCAGCCCCTGAGCCCCCAACTCTATAAGCTCTGGTAAATCCCCCTACTGCCCTTCCTACCAGGGAGCCCATGGGGAGCTAGGGCCCATGAGTTACCTGGGGTTTGTTGGAACCAAGCAGCAGAGCGGTGCTCGGAGGAGCTCAAGGCTCAGCATGGGCAGGTGCTGGGTCCACCAAGGTCCTGATTCAGTAGAGACTACATCTTTAGCAAATTCCCCAGAGCCACTGCTGCTGCTGGTCCTGGGCCTCTCAGTGAGATGTACAAGGCTAGGTGTCTTGTAAGAACACTGGGTAGGAGCAGAGGCAGATCTCAGAAGTCACTGAGGTCAAGCAAGAGCCACCACACCTGTCCTCCCTATCCTCAGGACCCACCCCAAAGTCTCATCCAGGTTGCCACTTGCCTTGTCTGGATTACATGTAAGCCTTGGAGTCATGCACCGGGTATGAGGAAGACACTACTAATAACAGGTGCTGGGCTATGGGCTCCTGCCAGTGATCCCCCATAGGACACTCACTCTTTCTTCAAGGCAGCTGAAGGTGGGAAGCTCACAGATGGAAAGACGCAAAGCCGTTTCCTGGGCTGAAGATGCAGCAGCTCCTTGAACCCTGTCCCAAGCCTGCCTCTGTGCTCCCATCCCATGCCTGCCTCTGTGCTCCCATCCCATGCCTACCTCCGTGTTCCCCTGTCCCATGTCTACGTCTGTGCTCCCCTGTCCCATGCCTGCCTCTGTGCTCCCATCCCATGCCTGCCTCTGTGCTCCCCTGTCCCATGCCTGCCTCTGTGCTCCCATCCCATGCCTGCCTCTGTGCTCCCCTGTCCCATGCCTGCCTCTGTGCTCCCCTGTCCCATGCCTGCCTCTGTGCTCCCCTGTCCCATGCCTGGCTCCGTGCTCCCCTGTCCCAGGTCTGCCTCCGTGCTCCCCTACTCCTCCCTTGCTATTGAGGCTGGGGTGACCCAACCTCAAGGGAGACCCAGACTGTGCCCCAGACCCTGGTGCCTTCAGGCCTAGCTAGGGACTGTTAGGTTCAGGCCCACCACATCCTTCCTCTCTGACACTGAAGGATTCTTGTAACCCCAAGGGACAATCTTTGTCTGCATCTTCTGTTATATCCAAGACTATTCAGGGACAAGCCTGTACTGCCACCCCACTACCCCTTAATGCTGCCATCCTCCTGGCAGCCAGGCCTTACTCCTGTCCAATGACAAAGCCACCAAGGAGGAAGGCGCAGGTGCCTTCTTCAGGCAAACCTGTCTCCTGGAGAAGCATGTCCCTATAGGGTAGTGCTGGCAGTTGACAGCCAAGCCTCTAGATGTATCAGGGAGTGAGAAAGGCTTGAAATGCCTCTGGCATGTCAAAGGCATGGGAGCCAGCCTAGAGGGTCCCCACGACCAGAGCAAGAGGCAGTAATAAATACCACATAAACGTCCATGAGCCCACACTGTATAAATAAATGAACAAATCATTAAATGGGAAAGAAGGGACGTCTTTGAGAAGAATCCTAATTAATGAGTGTAGAAGGATTGAGGGAAATAAAATGTCGCCATTAGAATGCCACAGAAGTCATTGCTGCCAGCGACAGCCACCGAGGAGGCAGGAATTAATGAGCGCAAGCTTGAGGAGGAACGATATATTTGCATAGTCACAAAGTATCTCCTGCAAGATATTTATTAATTCCAAAGGAAAAAATAGTAACTTTATAGAAAAGAGGCTCTGTGGGCGCCAGCTGTGGTCAATCACCAAGGTTAACTTCTCAAAGACCGCCCTCATTATGAACGTCCACGGGACTCTCTGAAGCCCCTCCTCATACCTTTATACTCAGTCTAATCATGAAAAATGTGGGGGACCGGGGAGATAGCTCAGACAGTAAAGTGTTTGCCAGGTTTGAGGCCCAGAACCCGTGCAAAAAGCTGAGGTGACTCAGTGGTTAAGAGCACTGATTGCTCTCCCAGAGGGCCCAGGGTTGCTTGCCAGCACCCACAAGCTGACTCGCAACCACCTGTAACTTCAGTTCAGAGGCTCTGACACCCCCCTTCTGGCCTCCCTAGGCACGAGGTGTGCATGTGGTGGACTGATATACATGCAGGCAAAGCACCAACACATGTAAAAAAAAGGTTAGCTAGGTTTAGTGGTGTGTGCTTATAATCCCAGCACTGAAGAAGCACAGACAGGCTGATCCCTTTGGCTCAATGGCCAGACCAGCCTTGCTTATTCTGTAAAGCCCCAGGCCTCAGTGACAGACCTTGCCTCAAAAAACAAGGTGGAAGAGGTTGGAGAGATGGCTCAGTAGTTAAGAGCACTTGCTGTTCTTGCAGAAGGCTGGTGTTCAATTCCAAGCACCATATGACAGCTAACCATCACCTGTAACTTCAGTTCTAGAGGATCTGACACCTCTTTCTGACCTCCAAGGGCACTGCATGTATGCACATGTATGCAATGTGGCACACAGACATACACACGGGCAAACAGTCTTACAGAGTAACGCTTGAGGTTGACCTGTGGCTTCCACACCTGTACACACACACACACACACACACACACACACATCAAGAAAAAGAAAAAAAACACTTTGTGTACCCGAAGTGAGAGACATTCTACAAAGTAAGAGACCAGTACTGTCCCAAAGGAAGAGGAGATGTCACAGGGTAGGATCCTGGGACATGAGAGACCACAAGTATATGATGAAATCCCAGCAAAGTGTGTCATTGAGTTAGTAACACTGTGAATAGCTCACTTTGCATATCTGTGCTGTGATTGGCTGCCTAGGAGACATTGGGTGGGGGATATGCAGAAAATTTTTGTTCTGTTTCAAAACTTTCCTGTTTGTTTTGAAACTATGCCAAATTACAAGTTACCCTCCTTGGCCACATTTGCAGGCCAAGCTCTGCCAGACGCAACCCTGCTGAGCTTTGCCACCCCACACACAGACAGCCCATGCAGCCCTGATGACCTTCCTCCCATGAGTGCCGCCAAAAGGAAACAGGAAAGAGCTCTGTCACCTTCAGCAAACAAAACCCTCTGTGTACCTATAACTTGCGAGGAGTTCCCATAGGGATCTCCTGCCCACTACTCAGTGGGACCACAGCAACAGTTGGACTCCCACAGCACACATCATCTTTGAGCAAGAGCTAATGAGGATGCAGCCTCCCCAACCCTATTGACTGGGGTTACTGTGAAAGTCGAAGGGCTGAATGGCAGTCCCAGTCAAAGGGAGACCACCAGGGAATGAGAAGGACCTGGTCAGAGCATCCGGGGAAGCCAGCAACACCCCCCACACACACACATGCACCTGTTAGGAATGGCAAAACGTAGCTGAGGAGCGCTGGGTAGCATGACAAGTTTGCTGTTTCTCTTTACAAGGAGCAGAGAGCTTCAGGATCACCTGACCACAACAGGATAGGAAGGTGAAGCTGAGGACAGCTGCTGGGAGCGGCCACTGGAGAAGCTGCAGCTCAGAACCCACACTCACATGACAAAAAACAGCAGGTTGTCAATCACCTGCTGAGTCCACCACTCCTAATGTCTTCCTTTCCATACCCACCACCAATTCCCAACCTTGTATACCACATGTTATAAAAACCACAACTGTGGTAAGGCCAGTGGGACCCACCAGCTTATGCTGTAGTGCTAGGCCAAATCATAGCCATTGGCAAATCTCTCAGTGGCTGTCACTCCTGGCCCAGATAGAAAGCTATAGAATACAGACATGGCCACTCATGCATTTTATATTTATATATGAATAATATATATATATATTTACAAAAAAACTAAAAAATAACCTGTCCAATAACCTACCATCCATCACCTGACTTGCTGCCTAACCCCACATCGAAATTCTCTCTGAAAACTTATTGTGAAACTTGGGATAGTTTCACCTCCAGGAAAGTGGGCAAAGGAGTGATGTCAGAAGGAAACAGATCTCAAACACCATCCCATGACGCTCAGGGGACTGTGCTCTCAACAGAAGGGCTCTCTCAGAGAACCAGACCTGGAAGCCTCCTCCCCACCCCCTATTCCTGAGTCCTGCAAGGACTCAACCCCTTTAACAAACACAATCATAGGCCTGAGTCATTTCTGCCCAATCAAGGCAGCAGCAGGCGGCATCTGTGTGTGCCCGCTGCCTTCACGCTGCGAAGTAGATTAATAAACCATTAGGATAAGCAGGCTGGTTATTAGCCTGAGAAGGAGGCTCTTAGCTAATTGAAGCCATCCAGCAAAATGTCAGTGCTGTCTTTGGATATGAAATATTAATGGCACCCGAGCCTGGACTGGAAGGCAAAGGTTGCGTCTGACCTCTTCTTGTGTGACCAAATGTCAGATGGGGCCTTTCTCCAGGGACAAGTCACAGGCTCAGAGCATCTCATCCAGGGGCTGTGGCCCTGAGCCACAACTAAAGACATCCCCCCCCCCCCCCCCCCCCCGCACCGGAAGCAGGTCCTTAGGCCAGCTCCAATCATAGTGTACCATGGGGGCAGGAGTGGTTAGTGTTTGTGACATATGTGACCCTTTTCTTGCTGCATTTCAAGAAAGAAATCCCTGTATATAGAGAGTTCAGCCCCTGCCCTTCTGGGGTCTCAACTTATGTGATGTCTGAAGCCTGCTGCGCGGGGTGGGGCTTCAAATCAACCTTTTTGTTGGTGTTCAGCTGGTGTCCATCTGAGCTGCTCACTCCAGGGCCTCCAGGGACTTTAAACTTGACTGAATGTGAGCCTCATTTTCCATATCTTGGAACAAAGTCGTTTAGACCACAAAAATATCTCTGGGCCAGGCCCTGCCTCTTCTCCCTGGACCAGTGCGGATGCCCTCTCTAGCTCAGCAGTGTCTTTGGACAGCTCCAATCTTCCATAATGAACTGGCCTCCCCTGCAGCTCCTCTCTAGTGAGCCTGGAGTCCATGGAGACCAGGGTCTGTCTTCCTGGAGGAGAGGATGGACTCAGCTGAGGCCTGCATCCTAGGCTGGGGATGTTGCTGTCCTTCCTTGGGCCTTGCTTCCTGCCTGGAACAAGGTGAGAAGGATATATGGAAACCAGCTCAGAGCCTGTACTGGAGCTGTGATTTGATTCTTAGTACTTAACTCTTCAGCAGAACCCAATATAGAGTGCCAGGTCTGACCTACTGCAGCGGTCGGGAGGCTGGAGATGAGCTGTGCAGGCTAAACCAGGATCCCTAGTCAAGGGGAAGGCTGGCTGCAGTGATGCTTGGGCAGGACAGACAAGGGTAAAACCTCAGGCACTGGGGACCAAGAGCTGAGGTTACTGTGAGCCTATGGGAGGTAGGGTCAGCTTTCTTGAGCCAGTTGGACACAAGGGATCCCCTAAGAAGAGGAGCCAGATTCTGAGTCCTCCTCCTCATGCGATAAATATTAATAGCCTTTTCTCGTGTTGTTATAGCAACCACACCTTTGTAAATGTATCAGCCCTTTCCGTGTGTTAGATTTTATGAGATTGACGTCAATTTTTTCTGACAACAACTTTTAAAGAGGCTCCATGCTGTTGCTTTTTCTGTTAGGATAAATTCAAATTACTCTTGTTTGAAGATTCTTTAAAGACTGCCCTGACAGCCTGGCTGTCATCATTTCCCTTCCAGGGCCTATGGTCACCTCCAGCTGTGACACCTTCTGCATCAGATGCCCCTCGGGGAAAAGGGCCCTGTCCCACACCACTGGAGACTCACTCAACCTACCAAGGTGCCACTCTCAGCTTGTGTGAGAGTGGAGAGGCCTATAGGCACCTTGTGTGGCGACATGTATTGAATGTCTTCAAAATGCACAAACTAGAGCTCTCGAGACTGCTCAGCAGGTAAAAGTACTTGATGCCAAGGCTGACAATCTGAGTTCAATCCCTGAGACCCACATGGTAAGAGAAAACAGACTCCTGCACGTTGTCCTCTGACCTCTGTATAAACACACACACACACACACACACACACACACACATACACACACACTGCCCCAGCAGCTCCATTCCTAGGGGTTTAACTCAAAGAAATAAATAAGGGTATACATATAGATGTTTGAACACTCTAGAAACACACACACACACACACACACACACACACACACACTTCAGTTGTCCCACCGAAGAGGTTTGAATTCATCCTGTTGCCTGAGTGCAATGGAACACTCCAGACAGTGACATATGATGCTGGGGTAGAGGTGCATTTGCTGACATATCCGAGTGCTCACGACACATTGTTCAGTGAAATTAAGGTCACCCACAGCAAGTATGAATGGTACACAGTGACACATGTCTTGTGCATGTGGAAGGGTGGACAGTAAGTTATCACTGGGGGCAGCTTCCCAATCCAGGGATAGCAAATATTTTCCCCTTCTCTTTTCTCAGTTCTGAGGATTCTCTGGTCTTCCTAATGTGGCCTGAATTATTTGTTTAACCAAATGCTTAAACAGTTTTGTGAGATGTGGTGGTATGCACCTGTAATTTCAGTTTTTTACAGGAAACCAGTGTATCCCCCTCACTCCAGCACGGATCAGAAGCATTCCCTGGTGCCAAAGCGGGGAGGGGGTGGTCCTCTCTGAGGCTCCTTCCTACAAAAGATGTAATCACAAAGTCCTCCTCATAGTCCCAGCTCCCCAGGCTGGAGGCTGGGGATGGGGATGGAAGCTGCCTTGAATGCTCACTGCACAGTCTCTGAGGGACACAGCAGTGGCCAGGAGGTTGCCTGAGGGCTTGCTCCCTTGGCTTTCTCATTATTTCCTGCTAATCAGCGTCACACACCCCGAGGGATGCTGGCCCTGAATGCCACCAGCTGCTCAGAGGAGCCTCTCCCCTGTTCTGAGCACGCTTGACTGAGTTTGGGAAGACAGGGCGTAAGCAGAGCTGACAGCCCCATCTGTTTCCTTCGGAGCAGCAAGAAGTGCTCAGAGCCTGGCACAGATCCCTGGGAATGCTCAAGACCCAAGCAAGGAGAGACAGCAACACCCCAGCCCACCCTGTAGCCCCCACCCCCACCTCCCTGTGTTGGCCCAGCCTGGGGTGATGGTTGAAAGACTGAAAATCAGGCCTGCCACCCGGACACCCCCAGGATAGGCGCATAGGCTGTGAAGTGGCCACAGAAATGGTGAGAACCTGACACACCCTTCACAAGAAGCCCAGGCTAGTCCTCCTTTACAGAGGAGGTCCAGGGCTCAGGATGGCTACTGTTCTGGCCCAGCCAAGTCATGAACAGGGCACCAAGATGTCTGAATCCAGACTCTGGGCTTCAAGGTGTCTGTGAAGGCCCTGAGTTCAAAACAAGTGGACTCTGCCTGTGGCAGAAGTCCAGAACTTCCCTTTGTGGGTCACAAAGGCTTCCAGATGGCATGGGAGCCAAGCCTCGGGCACTCCTTCCCACCAGGGAGGCAAGGAGGAAGCTGTCAGAAGTTCCCCCCTCCACCCAGCCCAGAACAAGCAGGCCCAGGTGGCAGGCAATCCTGTGTGGCAGATGGGAGGGGCCTGGGCAGGCCTGGAAGAGAACAGGGGTCACCTGCTGACCTGGAGTCCCTGAAAAGGGATTCCTGAAAGGGAGACTTTTAAGCTAAAGTCTCAAAGCATCTAGCCTGTCTTTGATGACGGGTGGTTACAATCTCAGGAGAACTGCCCAGTGCTCAAACCTGTGTGGCGCTGAAGCCCATGAATGCTAAGGAAAGCCAGTACAGGCAGAGGGGCTCCGGGCCCTCCGGGAGTGTGCAGTAGCTGAGGCAGGGTAAGGGTGGCAGCTTCAAACTAAGATGTGTTAGGTCCAAAGGAAACTCTAATTCCCCAGACTCCAAAAGGCAGTCCTATGAGCACAGCTTGGACTATCGGAGGATTTCTGATGGTTAGATAAAAGCCAGCATTCCTTGGGAACTTGAGAAACGACTTCCCAGCTAAAAAAAAAAAAGAGTCATTTCCCTCAACTGTGGCAGAAGGGACATATGGCTACCTGTGGCACCTATCAGCATATCAAAGCGCACGCTGGCCTCCAGGCTCCTCCAGTACCTGTTAGACATTTCAAAGTCCATGCTAACATCCTAGTCCCTTCTCACCAACCCTTCCCTAAACTCCTCCAGCTCATGGGCTTCCACGCCCCCCCCAAAATACTCGAATACTCGTTCTCCTTATAACCCTGCTCTCTCTCTCTCTCTCTCTCTCTCCCCCTATGTCCCTGCTTCCCTCTATGTTTTCTCTGTTCTCCATCCCTTGTCATTCTCCTCTCTCTCACAGATAGCCCTGGCCGTGTCCTGTCTGCTGGCCATGTTCAGTCTACTTTCTCTCTCTGCTCAGGACTCTTCCAGATGCCTCTGACTGCTCTCTCTCAAAGCTGCAATTAAAAACCTCCCCCTTAACCATGCCATGGAGCAGTCATGTTGTCAGTTCATTCAAGATAGTTTCCCAAATTGTCTAAAACTAAGAGTAGGGGCCCAGGCATCTGCATCCCCGCCCCAGGGAGACTTACGGTCTCAGCCCCTGAGGCTGCATAGAGCAAGAGTGGCTGTCTGGGCAGCACACCTCACTGCAGGATAGGGACGGGGTGGTCAGAAGCCAGCAGACTCCAGATCAGCCCTCTCCTACCTAGGGGGAGCGGAAGGGCCAAAGCAAGTTCCCCAGCTCTCAATGCAGGAGACAAGCCACTGTGGCTCCACGACCTTCCTGGAGTGGATGCCACATCACAGAGCCTGTGTGCATCTTAGATCCCCACTCTCCCCTGGTGCAATTGAAGGGCTAAGACACTCTTACTGCCTCGCTGGCATCCATGATCTTGCAGAACACAGCCCTTTGAACAGAACAGCTACCATCCTCATCGGATCAGCTGGGCGTCCATGCAAATGTTCACCATTATCAGGCCTTTAGACTAACATTCCCTCATAGAAGGAGAGATGGTGAGGGCCACTGGACCCTCACTTGAGATTCCAGCAGCTCCACCCAGCCATTTGTATGCAATTCTGCCCTAACTACACATGGCCTAAGTGGTTGGGAGGTGCTAGAGCAGTGGTTCTCAACATGTAGGTCATGACTCCCTTGGGGGAATTGAACGACCCTTTTACAGGGGTCATATATCAGATATCCTGCACATCAGATATTTACATTACGATTCATAACAGTAGCAAAATTACAGTTATGAAGGAGCAACACAATAATTTTATGGTTGGGGGTCACCACAACATGAGGAACTGTATTAAAGGGTCACAGCATTAGGAGGGTTGAGAACCACTTTGCTAGAGTGTATAAACTGGAGAGGTTAATTGAAGAGAGGACCCCCTCCACGTTGCTATGGGGAAACCATCTCCATGCTGGATGAAGTCTCCAGTGTGGCTGTTGTGAGGTCATCCACACTCCTGCAGGTAACCCCTTACCTGTGCTCTGTAAGAAGACAAATAAACTCATTGGTTCCCCAGGATGAACTTGGTGGAATCATGCCTTGGTTTGTCATTGGGACCTTAGGAGGCTAGATAGACATTGTTTACATCTCCCCAGGGAAGGATTTCTCAAAACACATGATGACAGACCACCAATAGCTCCTCCTTTTATGGCCCCTCCTGCTGGGCCAGCACATTGCATCTTTAACAGAAGAGTTTTCCCCTTTACGATGCATTAACTCTCTTGCTAGGGCCACCCCAGCTGGACAGAAAGCAAGCTTCTCCCCCCATGTCTATCCACAGGGAAGCCACTGAGCTCCAGAGCAGCCTGAGTGGGAAGTATAAGGCTACAGATCTACAAACCCATCAGTGATAGGTATCTGCCTACCATGCGTTTATTTCTCTCAACAGTTTGTAGTAATTAGATGTACGTCCAACCTTTCTTGTCAGCCATGACAGTCAAAGCCTCAATGAAACTACCTGATGCTGAGGCCTATGCGCATCCGTCTGCCTTCCCCTCAGAAGCTGGAAGACCAAAGATCTCAGCAGGGCAAGGCGGCATGAGGCCACCTGACCTTGTTTCTGTAGCTGGAAAGCAGAATTGGTACAAACTCTGCCAATTCAAAGCTGAGAAATGCCTACAAAGTGGGAGTTCCCAGGAGCCTCCACACGGGGTGGAGGGGGCGGGGCAGGGGGCCCCCCCGGGTGGCAGTAACTTCTTGCCTCATCAGTAGTTATTTCTCTACTCCGAATTACTTACTTTTCCCCAGAAGCCATTAGAGAGGTACCTGCTGCCCATCAGCTATGACAGAAACACTGTTGGAATTCCCAGACTCAGGAGGGTTGGGGTGTCCACTGTTGGCTCAGTAATCTGCAGCAATGTCAACGGGCAGAGGACCAGCAGAGAAGAGCACTCAGGGACCGTGGAGCTGCTGGGCTCTGCCCACGGGTACTGACACAGCAGGCGTGAGACCACTGGTCCCAGGAAGCCACCACACCACTAAGGAAGCGGGCCAGGCTTGCTGACTTTGACCTTTCTCTCGTGGCCTTGGCTTAACTGGTCCCATCCCTGTGCTGGGCTGTGCTCTGGGGACAGGTGTGTAGAAGACAGGGATGAACAACTGCCCTCTGGGGACAGGGACAAGAGCCCACACAGAGGTAACCATGGAGAGTTCAAATAAAATAAGTTTGGGAGGCAACGTGCCCACAGGCCCATAAGGGGGTGTTCTATAGGATTGTGGGGGTGGTTGTCCCTGGAGCACAGGCAGGAGGCTCTCAAGTGAGGTTTACTTTGAAGAGAGCTTGCCCCACTTGTTGCCAGCTGTTGTGGATCCGATAGTGCCCCACCCCCAAAAAAAGTATGTCCCCACACTGCCCGGAACCTGACTGGAAGGCTTGCTTGGAAAAGTCTGTGTAGATGTGACTAAGAATCTTATAGCCCTGACCCCGGTGGCACAGGGAGCAGAGAATGGAGGAGAGGACAGGAGCAGGGGACACTGAGGATGAGGAGGAAGCCTCGGGCCTGGTGTCCTGGACCCAGGAGCTATAAACGTAGAGGGAACATCCTCCCCAGGACTCTCAGAGGACACACTACTCAGACTTTTGGACCGCTGGCCCCCAGAACCAGAAGTGAATTACCTCCTGTCTCTCTGGCCCTCCAGTCTGGAGTGTTTACTTCGGGCAGGCCCGTGAAATAAACTTCACTCCTCTGGGGAAGCAGGGAGGCAGGGATGGGCATGGCTCTTCCTGGGGCCTGGTTTGATCTTGGCCCTTGCCGTTCCCAGCTGTGGCCTTGGGTCTGTTATGTCACCTCTCTGTGCCTGTTTTTACTTCTTAAAATGGGATCAGTACCACAAGCTCCAGGAGGTCAGAGTAATGGCATGAAGTGACACACTGGTGAGAGACTTGCTGTCCTTCAGCCCCATTCCACAGAGGCCCTACCTGTGCCATCCATGCCCAAGGTCATTGCCGCTACCTATGCTACCAAAGGCCGCTAGTGACCCATACAGAGAGTTCTGAGGCTCTCAGTGAACTCCACTGCCACCCATATCAAAAGAAAGGCATGGCTGTCTGAGACCGTGCCCAACCTCCCAAGCCACCTCGCAGAGCCACCAGGGAAGCTTGAAAATGATGAAAGGCAGGGGCAACCTGCCCCACAGAAGCCCATTGGTGGAGGAGGACAAGAACAGAAGTATTCCCTGGTCTTCTAGCAGGCAGCAGGCACGGCAGGGGTAGGTACAGTCTGGCAGCTACTGACCGCTACTGCCTGCCAGTCCTAGACCATAGGTCAGTCAGGCAAGTCTCCACATCCCACTCAACTTAGACAGGAGAGAGAGAGAGAGAGAGAGAGAGAGAGAGAGAGAGAGAGAGAGAGCCCTCTGGACTTACAGCTGTTAACTTTGTTCTCTGAACTTGAAAAGGTAAATGTTGAGGGCATGACTGACAAGCAGCAGGGTGTTCTCCCGCTCTTGGGCCTTGACTTCCCTTCACCATGCTGAGGAGCAGCCCCATAGAGACCAGAACAGCTGAGGAGGGGCAGCCTGCGCTGTCCTGATGACCTCTGCAGCACATCATGCTGACGGCAGGTGTTCACCCTGCACACTGGTCCAGATCCCAGTGCCTCTTTCCAGCCCAGCCTTCCAACCCTATATGTACCTCCTGATCCCGCTCCCTCACACCCCAGTCTGCCCTGTATCCCTGGCTAAGAAGGGCTTCTCACTCCCCCTCCAGTCAAGCTAGCCTCTCGTTGTCCCTCCTACAGCTCCACAGCATCCTTTCATGGCTCCCATAACAAGAGCAGTGATGACAGTCACTGTGACATCACTTCTGAGGATGTCACACTCACAAAGGTATCGATGCCTCAAATAAGCAAGGAAGGGTGACACTATTGTTTGCGGTTCTTATTTTTCAGGTGAGTAAACTGAGGCACTTGTTCAGAGTGCCCAACAGATTATCTGAGTCTTTATCATGTGAACACTTCTCATAATCAATGTCAACTAGATTCATGAGGTGGTCTGACTCTGCCTCTTGTCCTGAAAATCCAAGCAGAGACCTCTGTGGTCGTGCTGGCTTCCTTGTCTCTTGGCAAAAATGGCTGCTTGACTAGTGTTAGAGGAATGAACATTGGATGCATGAATGGATGCATGGATGGATGAATGGGTGAAGGATGAACGATGAATGAATAGGTAGACAGCTGTATAGATAAATGGCTCTAGATCAGTAGATGAACAGATAGATGGTTTGGTAGATATGTGAATGGATGAGTAGATAAGTGAGTGGATGGATGGATGGATGGATGGATGGATGGATGGATGATGAATGAGTGGGTAAATGGGTGGGTTATAGATTAATGGATAGATGGGTAGTGGATACATGAATGTGTCATACATGGATAGGTGGATACATGAATTAATAAGTAATGAGTAGATGGATGTATAGATGATAGATGAATGAGTGGGAAGATGATTAGGTTGTGGATTAATGGATAGATGGGTCAATAAGTATATGGATGGGTAGATTTTTAGGTAGGTGGATTGGTAGATACATAAGTGTATGGAGAGGTGATTGGGTAGATGGATGGGTAGACTGGTCAATGAGTGGATAACTAAGTGGATGGACAAGTGGGTTGATAAGTGGATGGATGAATGGATGGATGGATGGATGGATGGATGGATGGATGGATGGATGGATGGACGGACAGTGAGTGAATGAGAGAGCTGTGGTGAGAAGTAGATAACTAGAGGATCAAGGTCTAAAATGGAAGGTGCTGGATTGTCAAGTCACACACTCACATCAGAAGAATGGGGAGGGATTTGGAGTTTGAGACCTGGAACCTGCCAAGCCCTATCTGAGTGAGCAATTGGCCCCTATGCTACGACCTGATGACCTCCTATGTTTTGACAACAAATCTGTGACCAAAGGTTCAAATTCTGGTGTCTTCCCTCTTACAGCCACCCACATATCTCAGCTTGCAGAGTGTTTGATGAGTTCTTTTCCAGGGAAGAGCTTAATTAAGTCTGGAACCCAACAGTTCTCCCAGGTTCATCAGCCAGGACTCTCAGGGAAGGGACCTCCTTGACCAAGATCCACAGACAGTACAGTATAGTGCAGGTCTTGGAATTCAACAGCCTCTCCACTCCAAGGGTAGGTTTCTTCTGCATTCCATAGCCACATTGGAAGTCACGCAGGTTCTGAAACATGGATTCCACTCTCTCCCTTTCCAGTCACCAGCTAGGCATCTCTGGACAAGCAGACCTCCAGGAACCAAACCAAGATATCACTTTGGGGGTGGGGGAGTTGAGACAGAGTTTCTCTGTGTATCCCTGACTGTCCCGGAACTCGCTCTGCAGACCAGGCTGGCCTTGAACTCAAAGATCCACCTGCCTCTGCCTCCTGAGTGCTGGGATTAAAGGTGTGCACCATTATGCCCCTCTCCCTGATACCAACATTCAAGTCCTCGGAAGGTGAGTACAAGTGGAGGAGCAGCACCGTGTCAGCAAGCATTTTCACCATGGTAACACCACTGTGCTGGTGCAAGGCTGGCTCACGAACCATTGCACCCCTCAGGAAGAATTCCTCCGTGCTCCTCACAGCTCAGGCTAGGCTCCCCGTTTGCAAACAGGGTCTGGATTGACAGTCACTGGGAAGCATAGGAGCAGCTTCAGGGGCTACACAGTAAAGGAGGCACCCTTCCTTGGGCAGCAGCTAGGTGGATGCATCTAGCCATGTGGCAGGAGAGTGGGCAGTGCCCACATCGGAGCCGTAGGCACACAGACTCTTGGCCACATGGATGATGTATTCCCTAGCGCCAGAGATAGTCGCTAGCTGTAGTTGCTCTGCCATCAGAGTGTAAAGAAAAGGAGCTCAGAGATGACCTTCTAATCGGCTGGGCTCTCCTGGGCAGACTGTAAGCTTCTGCTAATTGGAGCTGCCACCAGGCACCGGAAGTCAGGGCTGCTGGGAAGAGGCGGGAGGCAGCCCAGAACCCACCCTTGCCTCCTGCTCGCTCCACTGGGTCACTTTTGAAAAGATGAAACAACTCCCCCCAAATGCCCTTCGCATGGGCAGAACAGCACAGCTGGGGGTCCTGGCAAATGAGGCCCTGTCTGTGCTGTTTGCGACGGAATCAAAGCACTGCTCTCCACGGGAGGCAGCGCTGTACACCCAGTGGTGAGGACTGGGCCCTTGGAGCTTCGTCTTAAAATGAGGCAACCCTGACCTGCCTCCTGGGACCCTTGAGGAAGGAGACGAGGCCACAGAGAGCTGTGTTAAGCAACATGGTCTCCTTCATTCCAGTCTCCTCTGGGTTTTACAAGAAAATAAGAGAGTGGGGATGGAAGGAGGAGGAGGCATTTGGGGGCGGGGGCGGGGGCGGGGACGGGGGCGGGGCTGGATACTCTATTGCTGGGTCCAGGGCAGGTGAGCATCCACAGAATCTGATAGCAAGCTTCAGAGAGGCAGCCCTTCCTGGACCCCAGCACAGCTGCACTGAGAAGAGGTGGAGCCTGACCCTCAGCAGCTAGTCAAACTGCCAACCACACTGCTTCCACCAGTTAGCTACCGCCTACTTTAGACTGAACTTTAAACATAAAAAAAGAGACATTAAAGGGTATGTGAATTAAGATCTGAAAGACCCAGACAGAACCTAAGAGCCTAGGCTGGGGCTAAGGGCCTAGTGTGGCCCTGGAGTCAGAGCCCCAGGTGGCTGTGTGTGTACAGGCTTCCAGAGCCCTCAGGAGTTCACCTCTTTCCCACTCTAACCACTGTGACTTAAGCCTTGGCATGGCATTGGCGCTGGTGCCAGCAGGAGCCCTGAATCTCCACCCTAAATAAAACTAGTCCTTGATCCTGTGTAGTTAGAATTTCCCTAGGGCCACCAACCAGCTCCCAAATAAAGACACGGAGACTCATTGTTAGTTATGAATGCTGGGCCTTAGCTTAGGTTTGTCCCACTAGATCTTTTAACTTAATTTAACTTGTTTCTCTTCATCTATGTTTTGTCTCAGGGTTTTTCACCTCTCTTTCATTCTGTATGTCCTACTTTCCTGCTTCCTCGTGGCTGGCTGGCCGGCCCCTGGTGTCTCCCTGGCATCTCTTTTTCTTTCTTCTCCCATCCTGGCCCCAGCCTAAATTCCTCCTCCTACTTACTCTCCCTGCTCGGAAGTCCTGCCTATACCTCCTCCTTCACTATTGGCCATTCCACTTTTTATTAGACCAATCAGGTGTCTTAGGCAGGCAAGGTAAAAAAGCAACACATCTTTACATAGTTAAACAAATGCAACACATCTTTACATAGTTAAACAAATGCAACACATCTTTGCATAGTTAAACAAATACTCAGCAACAATCCTGTGAGGCTTGGCCCCATCAGCTCCAGTCCTCAAGGCTCCCCCTCCCTACAGTTCTTTGGCTGGGTGTCCCAGGGACCCTGGATCCTTCCTTTCATCGTGGAGTTTCAAAGCATCAAACTCATGTTGTCAGGCTTGGTGGCAAGCACTTTTACCTACTAAGCTCTCTCACTGACCCCTCCATGTCTCCAGATCTCATAAGCACAGCTGAAACATGACTGCTGAGCATGTCAAGAAGCTCCCCACCCCGACTGGCTGCTGGGAACACCTGTGGCAACCTGCTCCTGACCGATTAGGGTGAGAGCCCGGACAGACTCCCCTGCCAGCTAATGCTATCAATCAGCTCATGCCACTACTCAACTGTACCATCCAGAGCAAACCTGGGCTCCCTGAACACCACCTACCAGCAGTCTGAGTCCATGGCATACCTGGTCCAACACACCCTCATGAAGCTATCCAATGGTTCCAGGGGTATCCAGTCTGGATACAGTGAAAATAAGCCTGACTTTTCAGAGCATGGAGTAGCCCCTATGTTCCAGAACATGTTATAACACCCCCAGTGAATTCCCACTGATCTATCTCCCAAGAAAGCACTCCAGCACATCCTTGCTCCTTCCTTCACCAATACCCAGCCAATTCATCTCTCTACCAATCTTCACTAAGATAGCTCCTCCTCCAGGAAGCCCTCCAAGACCTGCAGACAGGCTCACTGCCCACCTCATGTCCCTTCCTTTCCCAGTGCCCAGGGTCAGCCACTGCCCCAAGAGAGAGAGGCTAGGCTTGACCCTTGAACCTACAAGATCAGCAGGTAGGCCTATCCACCCCCACTGAGCCACCTGCCCTGTGGGGAACGGGGACAGAGGAAAGGCTGTGTGATGGCATGTCACTTGTGGAGCCCCCAGCCCTGCTGAGGGGTAAGAAACTGGCTTCCTTCAGCCACCCTCATAGGAGCCAGCAGCCTCTTGAGACCGAGCCATCATGCAGGGGCCCTTATGGAGAACACTCTGGAAAGGAAAGGGTTAGATTCAGATCCCACACAAAATCCTCAGGGCTCAGAGGATTTTGTGTGTTTGATGTGATGCTAGGGATCAAACCCAGGGTTGTATGCATGCTGAGCACATGTTCTACTCCTGAGCTACACACCCAGGTCCCGGGGTTTGACAGTGTGTGTGTGTGTGTGTGTGTGTGTGTGTGTGTGTGTGTGTGTGTGTGTGCAAGGGGAAGGGACGTACAGGTGCCCCTGGAGGCCAAAAGAGAGAGTTGGACCCTTTGAACTGGAGTTACAATTAGTTGTCAATGTTGGGAACCAAACCTGGGTCCTCTTCAAAAGCAGTATGGGCTCTGAACTCATCTCTCCAGGCCCCACAATGAACATCTTTTGAAGCTGATTTTGTTTTGTTTTGTTTTGTTTTGTGTTGTGTTGTGTTGTGTTGTTTTGTTTTGTTTTGTTTTGTTTTGCTTTGTTTTAGAGGCAGGGGGCTAGAAAAATGGCTCAGAGGCTGAGAACACTGAATGCTCTTCCAGAGAACCTGGGTTCAATTCTCAGCATCCATATGGTGGTTCACAACTGTCTGTAACTCCAGTTCCAGAGGATCCAATACACTTCTCTGGCTTCCATGGGCTCCAGGCACACATATAGTACACAGACATAAATGCAGGCAAAACACCCATATACAGAAAATGAAATAAATATGAAG
This sequence comes from Peromyscus nudipes, assembly GCA_902168325.1. Taxonomy (NCBI): domain Eukaryota; kingdom Metazoa; phylum Chordata; class Mammalia; order Rodentia; family Cricetidae; genus Peromyscus; species Peromyscus nudipes. Next base: position 51,082 of record CABHPH010145738.1, on the reverse strand, counting down.
AGGGGCGGGGGCCAAGGGCCAGCAAGACAGCTCAGCGGATAAGGGCATTTGACAACAAGTTTGAAGATCTCTGGGTCCCACATCATAGAAGGAGAAAATCAACTCCTGCAAGTTGTCCTCTGACCTTCACATGTGTGCTATGACATATGACATACACACAGACATATATGTCAATGAGGCCTCCTGGTCACTGCCCTCGAGCAAGAAGGAACATCTGACCCAAAAAAGCCACGGAAAGCAGTGCTCCAGAAGTTCTGTGGATCTGCACCTGCTTCAACAGCATTTGGATGGGACAGACTCCCTCTTTCTTAGCTTCTAAGCACCAGTGTCAGCAGCCACAGCCTCCTGGACCACCTCCTCTCCACCGTCAGCTCCTAGAGCCAGCCAGCACCGATTTCTTGTGGTTAGCTTCATACTGTGGGTCAGCCATGCCCTCCCTCATTCATCAGAATTATTCTACTGAAGTGCAAGCTGCTGTCAACTGCCTGGTCAAGTTGCACCTTCTGGCCTCCTACCTCTCTCCCGGCTACTATTTTGACACTTTGGACGACATAGACCACTTTTTTTTTTTTTTTTTTTTGGCCCAAGAGAGCCAAGCTTCTCCTCAGGTTGCAAAACGGGGGGGGGGGGGGGGGGCTCCTCCAAAATGTGCCGAAGCCGTCTCAGGATGAATAGGGTAAAACTCAGGAGGCCATGGAAGCTGTCTTGACCCTGGAGAAAAACCTGAAGCAAGTCCTCTTGACTCTTCCTTCACTGGGTTTTGCCCTTGCAAACCCACATTTCTGTTACATCCTGGACGAAGAGGTGATACTCATCAAGAAGATGACCAACCTCCACAGCCTGCAGATTGGCATGTCTGAGCTAGTATCTTTTTGAGGGAATTGCTATCAAGCACAATTAGGAGGTCTCCTGGCCTTCTGAAAGGCTCCTTCCTCTACTGTGCACCAGCCAGCATCAGGACCTCTGCCTGAACCTCTCTAGCCACTAGGAAGCTTTGTAACCACCCCCAGAGCCCCTCCCAAGTCTCTGGCCAAGTAAAAATAAGACATTTTGTACTAGGGGGTGGGGTGGGGAGGAAGCAATGGAATTGGGAGTTGAGGAGATCTGTCAAGCAAGCAGCCTGTGGAAGGCGACTGTCCTCACTTTGCTCAGTACAACACCCACCCCCAGAGTCGGTCCCATGAGAGCAAGGACACACCCTGAGAAGCCAGGGCAAGACCTTACTGCTAGGGAACAGCTTGAACAACAGACACATAGGCCCAGCAGCAAGGCAGGTCACTGCCCTGGACACTCAGCGTGTGGCCAGGATTTTAACATGTGTTTGCCATTGTTGGCCCTCCTCATTGGGGACACCCCATTGAATATCTGCACATTTTAATTCACTAATTCACATTTGTCCACCTGTTTTTTTTCTACCATCAAAGTACTTTTTCCTGTGTTCAGGGACCACACACTGTACTTACATGTACATATCTTTCCCTTGTATACATACACATACGCATGCACACACACACACACACACACACACACACACACACATGTGCACACACATACATACACTCTCGAGCGCGCACAAGCCAAGCGAGCCCACATGTGCAGATGGATTCCAGCCTCTGCAGAGTGCAGGGGTCCCCATGCACACTTAACCCTGGAAATTGGTCCTGATATGTAGGGATGGACCTTCCAGTGGAACTGGGAGCCTCTGGGGTGACTGGACATACTTCCTATGGGGAAGAGTCTTGCTCCATGTATGTATCTGTCTGTCTGTGTGTACAGCACAGAACTGCTCCAGGCAAAGTAGACAGCAGCCTCTGATACAGGTCACAAAGACACTCTGCAGTTCAGCAGGTCCCCTGATGTCTCCTAGCCATCAGCGCTAGAGCACGCCTGCTATGAATCCCTGGACTCCATCAGTTAGTCGGGCCCTCATCTAGCATGGCCTTAGTGACTGACTAGAGTCATACAGGCGCAGCAAGAGCTCACTTTCTGATGAAATACACACAGCCACTGGCAAAGCCTGGCCCTGAAACACCATTTAGAGATGAAAAAGAGTCCCAAGCATTTAATAGTCGTGTTAACAATGCGTTATTGGAAGGTGAATTCAATCTGACAGCATCCCAGCCAGCAAGAGGCAGGGCCCCGCCAACCTGTCCACTGGCCATAGAGCCATCGCTCATCTCCATGACTCAAGGAGACAGGCTTGCCAAGGAGTGGCACGTGTGGACACAGAACAGCCCTGGCTCGAGGCTGTGGACAACAGGCCTCCACCAAGGGGAGCCCATGAAATTTTAAAGACATCCTGCTGTCTGCCAAAGAGCGTCGTTTTGACTGGCAGGCAAGCAGTACCGCTTCTGGGCTAGAGCTGGGGCTGTGTCGCAGGGCCTGCTATTCCTCTAACCTCCCCCCTCCCATGACTGGGCACTCCTGGCACTGCCCTCCAAAGTGAGATGATGCTGGGGGTGCAGGGTCTCCCAAACGTGGACTTCTCGGGCCTCCTTTACCCATATCCAGCCTTCAGTCTCCTCCCACCATGGTCTTCCCCAGGGCCAAGGTGTGGGTATGCTCCTCAACTCAGGGCTTCTCCACTGGTGGCCTTCAAAGGAGAGTGCTTGGCCGCTGGTCCAGTGACCAGCGCCCTCTGGTAAGGACTGCCTCACACCTCCGTGCCCTTCCAAGTTGCTTTCCAGAAGTAATTTCCATGTAATGAGAACACAGGGAAACCTCATTATTTCAGACACCACTAATTAGGGCTTTGTGATCAGCCTGCCTAAGCCTGCAGAGGCTGACATTTGCTTTCTCTACAGACACAGCAAATGAGCAGCCAGACAAGATCACCGGGACCTTTAAAAAGCCACAAGCAGTTCCCGGCCAGCGGCCATCAGCTGTCATACATACCATCCTCACAGGGCACACTAATTGCTGGTCTGTCCTTTAGAGAAGCCCCCACCCCAAGAATGGGAGCATCCAGTGCAGCCAGAGGTAACCTACCCAAAGAGATCCCAGGGCACCCATGTGAGGATTACCGCTATTCCTCAGAAAGGAAACTGAGGCTTAGAGTGAGGGCTCTTTCTGAGTCACACAGTAACTCCCAACCCCCAAATATGATCATAGCCACAGGACCCAACTTCCTCCTTACTGTCTCCAAGCTGCCAGGGGTGGGGAGGAAGGCTGCAGCAAGACTGGATCCCCTAGAGAGAGATCTCACCTGCTTCGGCAGCACAAAGAAGGAGCAAACTGGTCAGGTTCCAAAGTCCCTCCAGAGTTGTCAGGCGGCCCCATCTGGAAGTTCCATGCAGACAGGGTCGAAGGTCTCTTGTAAACTGTAAAGTCTCTGGAGGTCTCCAAGTGGACCAGCCAGGGCATAGGGGCTCTCTGTGAGCAAACAGCCTGTTGAAGGGAGAGATGTCCCAAAGATCACACATCTGAGATCCTGATGGTCACAGTGGGGGATGGGCGGGGGAGGGAAGGTTGCAGAGTGGAAGTTGGTTCTGAGCCTGTAAAGGCCAGGCCACTTCATTCCTAAACTGTCCATGCTAATGGATGTGAAGAGAATGAGAGGGAGGGATGTGGGGTCCATTTTGCCCTGAAAGAGGCCCGTCTGCAGGAGGGACATGCATCGGGCTGCAACCTGTGAACATCCAGTTCCTCATTCCCAAAGTCCTCTCCTTTAGTCCCCCATGGAACCTATGCAGCCCTCTTCCCCTCCCACCCCTCCCTGACCCTGTCCAGCGCTCACTTCTGGCCCCATGGAGCGATGAGAGAGGCAACCCTGTATACTCTCATGCCCACCTTAGAGTGGAGACCCCTAGAGTCTAGAAGGCCTGATCCATCCCGAAAAGAAGTCATGTTAGAGTGATGGAGAACCTGGTGAGGGGCAGCTATGTGAGTGGTACTGCGGTCCCCCCGGAGAACCCCACATCCACTTCACGCTCCCTCTGACAGGTATACCTGCTGCTCCCAGGGTATCTAATGAGACAATACAGGCCATCACAGGTAAGAGTGGACACAGTAGACTCGATAGGACAGGACAGTAAGGGATGAGGTACCACAGTATAGGACAGATTGGGAGTCCTGAGAGTGGAGAGTTTCGTGTTCTCTGAGGCAGTCTTGTGTCCCCCAAAGCTTGATCTTTCTGTTCCCTCAGTCCTAAATTCCTAGGCAGGATTGGGCGGGGGTGGAGTATAATTGAACTGGGAGTCTTGGGGACCAGAGCTGAGTCCATGGGCTTTTCTATATCAGGTATCTATTTCCTTTTTGTTTGCTTTGGTTGGGCTGAGGTTTTATTTGTTGTTATTTTTGGTTGGTTGATAGGTTAGTTTGTTGGGTTTTTTTTTTTTTCCCACAACAGGGCCTCAATATGTAGCTCTGGCTGTCCAGGGACTCACTATGTAGACCAGGCTGACCTCAAACTCACAGAAATCTGCCTGCCTCTGCTTCCCTATAGCTAGGATTAAAGGCGTGTGACACTATGCCCAGCTAGGTATCTATTTCTTGCACACCTACTGTGCTACATGTCTGGTTTAGGCCTCATGGCTCCCTGCACCCAGTGGTTCCCGGGGCAATCTGGGAACCCTGGCCATAAATTGTGAATGTGATGAGCAGAGCGGCCCATGGGGACAGCAGGACTGACTGAGACCTGAGCCTCACCAGGATGGGGTTTACCAAAAACGTGCCCCCAGAAGAGAGGAACACCACAGAGACGGTCAGAAAGGGCAGCTGTTTGTGACATCACAGTAGAGAGCCAGAGGTCCGAGGTTTGGGGAGGTCCGAGGTTTGGGCTGTTTCTGCCTTCCTGAGACCCAGCTTGCCTCCCCTCAGGACGTCCTAGCCACTCCCTCAGTTCCAGCATGCCCTGCCCACAAGTCTTCCCCTTACTCCAAGACTGGGAGACATGTCAGGGAGTGTGGGAGTTTGAGAGCATGGGTAATACCTTCCCCATGTATCCTAACCCACCCATGTCACATACCACCTCAGATTTTCTAAGTGAAGGAAGGGCTTTCTGCTCTGCACTCGCTCGCTCTCCTCTCTCTCTCTCTCTCTCTCTCTCTCTCTCTCTCTCCATCTCTTCCTCCGCCTCTGCCCCCCCACCTCTAAACTGAGGATCTCTACTCAGATTGAATCTGGTCGAGCCCCTAGTTCTGGGTACATATACCCTCCATTGCTAGGAAGATTCTTCCCTGTCCCCAGTATCAGGAAACAGGGACAAGTCTGTAGCAGAGGTCAGGTCTGAAGATAGATGAGGACAGTAGTGGCCTTTCCAATCAGCTGTCTCTACCAGAAAAGGGCAAAGTCAACTGAGCTCCCACTGGAGAGGCACAGGGCATGCCTATGCTGTAGGGCTACCCTCCCCCACACCCTGCAGAGGCAAGGCCCCCAGGCTCCTTTACACACCCAGCCCCACATCCCTGTACCCATTACCCAGGACTGGTCCAGGTCTCTCCCCGACCTGCATCATCTGTTTCTTTGCAGTGAGCAGACTTGTCTGCCTTTGAGATGTCTTGGCTTCTTCTCCTGTTACTATGTTAATACCCTCTGGCTGTAACAAGGGAGAAAAGGTTTATATTCGCTCACAGTTTCGGGGTACAGCCCATTGTGGAAGGGAAGCCAAAGCAAGCAGGAACTTGAAGAAGCTGATCATATTTACATTCACAGTTAGAAGCAAGCAATAAATTAATGCATGTGAGTGCTTAGCTCCATTTTTCCTATACTGTCTAGGATCCCCTGACTAGGGAATAATGCCACTAACAGCAGACAGCTCTTCCAAGCTCAAAGAAATCACATTAATCCCCAGTAGGCATTCCCAGAGGCCCTTCTCACAAGTAACCTGAATTTGGGCAAGTTGACAATTTATATTAACCACCACAGGACCTACAGACAGACTGTGCCTGAGGGAGGGTCACATCTCTCCAGTACCCTGCGGGGTGTGTTCCTTCACATACCCACACACCCTGGCAATGGAGAGATTCTGGTGGAAAAGCAAACCAGGCAGATCCTGGGTCAGTGGGCTATGACCCACCTGGACTCCCCAAATCCCTAATATACTTCTGCCAGCCAGGTGTGACGGTTGGGAGCCGTGTGCCTGGTCAGACCAGTGCATGAGTGCTTGTCCAATGGGTCTCCAGATGAGGCAAAGCGGGCGGGCGGGGACAGTCTTACTCGGCAAGGACCAGAGGACCTGGGGACAGAATACTGGGACCGGCCGGCCTCCACATGCTCCTCTCATAATATTGATGATTCTCTTGGCAGTTTTCAGTGTCACTTCCTCAGTCATTCTTGGGGCAGAAGTGATCATTCCCATAAACCCCATTTTCTTTCTCCAATATTTCCCCCTAAAATTCTTTGGGAGCTGATGCTTCTCAGGTTTCTTGTCTGGGCATGGCAGCTGTCACTCCAGACCCCGGGAGCTGTTCCGAATCAGCGCTGACAGGATCGGAGGCAGATCAACCCTGTTTCTGCAGGTGTGCTTGTAAGTTTTGAACAAGATTGCTGTTCTTGAAAACGTGTGCCTGTGTTTATCACCTTTTAGCTTTGTAGAGACAGGATGTACCTGGCTCAATATTTGTTGGCCAAGCTAGCAAAATGGTAAGTGTTGGTTTTGGTTTAAAAGATGTTTTGATGTAAGGATTGAGAAAAAAAAAACATATTTGACATATTTGTTTTTGCAGGGCGTTGACGTTGGAGGAGTGGGGAAAACATGTCTGTTAGTATGGAAAAACATGCTTGTTTCTGAAGTATAAATAAAGATGGCTGGAGCTATTCAGGGCAGGCCACTTGTGTGAAACTCATCTGATAGTCAGACAATTCATTTCTTCACTCTGATGCCCCTTCCCCATCTCAGGACCTGAACCAAGGCTGTGGCGGGCCCTCGGCATGTGACAGGGCAGAGGGGCCACCTGGGTTCTCTCTATCACCAGCATCCAAAGATGACAAAGTCCTCCTGGCCTAGGAACTGTCAGTCCTAAGTCCTGTGCTGCTTCCATTTTTCTCATTTCAATAATTCTTGCATCTATGTTGTGTAAATAAAATTATTCTTCCCCCCAAAAAAAACCATTAGCATTGCCCGACATTAATTCCCCTGCAGTCTGTATAATTAACTGCATGTTACACAGGGCATCAGAGGATCTGCCTGCTAATCACCACTCCCCCGCTCCATGTTCCTAATTAAATCTCCTTCCTGTTTACCCACTTACAGGATCCTCTGCGAAGATGGGAGCTGCCGGGAAAGTCACTGTAATAAATCATCGTGGGGTAATTTTCAGAGGTCGCCGTTCCACGTGGTATGCTCACTTCCCCTTCCCGTTGGCGACGCCTCCCCACGCACATCCCACTGAAGGCTGGATCTCCATGGCTATAGAGCATGCAGGGAGGGCTTGTCCATTGGTAGAGGCCCAGCCCTCTGCTGCCTAGAGAGACAACCTGGTCCTCCTGACACATCCCAGCCCCGGTGACCCTGGGGAATAACATCTCCCCAGGCTTCTGTCTCCTTGGTTCTTAGAAGGGCCAGTTCTGCTGTCGAGGGCAATCCTGGGAAGGAAGGAAGGTGCTGAGTGTGGTGACTGGCATACAGTTGGCGCTTACTAATCAGCATGAACCTGGGGATTGGCAGAGGTGGGAAGCACTGTAGTGAGGTGAAGATGAGTGTGGCTATCAGCCCCAGGCCCCTGCAGATTCTGAATATTTCTCTCAGCCAGCTCCTATGCCTGCTGTCGAGGGCCAGTGAAAGCCCCCATCCCAGGACTCTGCCTGCCAACCAAGGAAGTGCCACACAGCCCCCCAGGTGAGCAAGCTCAGGGTAGGACAATCATACCGCTTGCTCAAGGCCACAAGCCCACGGCCACACAGACAAACCACAGCAAAAAGTAGAGAAGACAGGCTGGTGGGGTTAGGAGGGCACTGCAGCAGAACTTCCGGCCAGCACTGGTTTCTTTTTGGGATGATGGAGTTTGTCTTAGCATGAGCCAGGTGATGGATAGCCAGCTTTGAATGGACGCAACGCCTCCAAATGGTATGCTCAGACTGTGTGGACCCCAGCGTCTATGACTTATATTTCATGCATAACCAAGTCTGTGGCCACAACGCTGGGCCTGAAGTATCTAGTCTCTCATTTCGCTTCAGAATGCCAGGCTCTTCCCCCACTCACATAGAGCACCAGGGCTGGAATGTGTCAGAAGGAGTAGGTTGTCTCTCTAGGCAGCAGAGGGCTGGGCCTTTACCAATGGACAAACCCTCCCTGCATGGAGATAGCCATGGAGATCCAGCCTTCAGTGGGATGTGTGTGGGGAGGTGTCACCAACGGGAATGGGCAGTGAGCATACCACATGGAGCTCCTCCAACCTATGAAAGTCACCCCATGATGATTTATTACAGTGACTTTCCCAGAAGCCCCCATATTCACAGAGGATCCTGTAAGTGGGGTGCACCAGAGGCCAGCAGACGCACGTGCCCTTAGTGAGGGAGATTTATGTCTCTTTAGACACAGCTTTCTCAGGACAAGAAGGGACAAGATCTCTGAAGGTTTGGGGATGTGCCACCCCCATCCAACCAAGGCCTAGCCTTCCCTCTTAGGCAGGTGACTGGCTTCCTTCTATCCCAGGGACCAGAGGCCGCCCCTTTGTGCCCTCTGTGTTAGCATTTAGGCATCTGTACTGGCCTGCCCTTAGGGTCCTGACAGGAGGGGCTGGACTGCCTCAAAGCTGGCACATGGTATCATTGTGCTTGGACTTGTCACACATCAGGGCCAGGACCCATGACACTAGAAACACCACATCACCCAGTTGTGAGCCCAATGCCCTCAGAAGGTGCACGAGTTTGGCCCAGCCACTAAGGGCACCTCCTGTGCACATTCGCTACATTTCCTTATAAAAGGCAGGCCTTGTACACCTCCTGTCTCCTTACTCTTTCTCTTCCTCATCCCCAAGGACTGGTCTCTGCCCCCTTCTCTGCCTACTTCTCTCCCCTCCCCTCAATAAACCACCCACGCGGGCCCTGTTGTACGGTGTGACTCCTTCCAGCCATTTTTAAAATACGACACTCTGCCCATCCCCAGCAGTGAGAAAACCCAAGGCCTACGGGTCTACAATGTGAGCGCCAAAGTTACATTTTAAGTTTTAATTACTATGCCTTAGAGATCCATGAAACAAAAATGCCTCTGATCTGCAAGTCCCTTGCCCAAGGACAGATAGTCCCTGAAATGCTGGAGATTGTTGTTTATGGGAGATAACAAGTCACAAGTTTTTTATTCCCCTAAACAAGTTTGACCCATCTGCGCTGATGTACTTGATCACATGTGGGGGCGGGGGGGGGGGGGGGGAGGTTCATAGGCAGGAAATATGTCAGGATGTACGCTTACCTCTGATTGGATGTAGACTGGAAGTATGTCAGAATGTATGCTTGCCTCTGATTGGCCCTGATGGGAAATGCAATGAATTATAGGTTTTCCTTCTTAAGACACTACAAACTGTGATTCTGGGCCATTTCCCAGAACACATCTACCTGGCCAGTGCTTAATTAAAACTTGCTTCAAATTTGGGTTTAAACAGTGGTAGTGGTCTTATTCTCGATTGGTGGGATTAACAACAGCCATCGAGGAAGCTTCCAGAGTGCATGTCCAGGTGAGGGTCCTGGACGTACAACAGATCACAGTCTGCAGACTAGCCTTGCGTCCTCATCCTCTTGTCTGAGGTGAAGGTGTTAATCCAAACCAGGGCTCCCGTGAGATAGACCCCGGGGCCATCACACCCCAACCCCTGGCACCTGTGAACGTGACCTCATATGGAAGAAGTCTTTACAGATATCATGGGGGTGTTGAGCTGGGATGATCATCTTGGACGAGGCAGTAAGGACTGTGCTGTTACTGCTGTCCTGAGGAGATAACCAGAGGGACATTCAACACCAAAGAAAAGCCATGCAAAGATGGAGCTGGGAGGAAGGGGCCCTGGAGGAGCCAGAAAAGGCAGCAAAGACACAAACCCACCCCCACACCACCACTACCACCCACCACCCGTGTTGCTGCTGCCCAGGGCCCAGGCCGTCCTCTACTTTGATTTTGGATCTTAGCTGCTAAATCTGAATGTGCACTGTGACAAGACTCTAGATTTGGTACAGGCTGGTCTGAAGGCTGTCTTCAGCAGAGGCGAGATCTGGGCCTGAACTTACCAGCAGTAATGGTGCAGCCACCTGGATGGTGAACCTGGGTGCGCCTGCCTCATTCCCCACAGTGTGTGTGTGTGTGTGTGTGTGTGTGTGTG
>CABHPH010145738.1:20842-31994 GCA_902168325.1 Peromyscus nudipes | reverse complement strand
AGATAGATAGATAGATAGATAGATAGATAGATAGATAGATAGATAGACAGACAGATAGATAGATGAATGTATGTGCTGGGTGGGTGGGTAGATGGATGAGTAGATGGATGAATGGATAAAGGATGGGTAAATGATGGATGAGTGGAAAGATAGACAAGTGGATGGATGAGTAGGCCAATGAATGGCCAACTATGTAGATAGTAGATGAGTGGACAATGGATGAGGTGGATGGGCAGATGGATGTGTGGATGGAGACAAGTGGATGAATGAACACACAGTGGTGTGAATGGATAAATGAACAGAGGGATGATGCAGGATTAGGTAGCCAGGTAGACATGGATGTACTTGACATACAAATGGAAGGACAGTAGATGAATAGAAGGACAGGGACAGGGCAGGACCTGGGCTTAGAGCCAAGGCTGGAGGTCTGAGGACAGGAAGCCCAGGGAGGCAGGACCATTCGCCAAGCAAAGCAAGAACAGGAGTAATTAACTCATGTGCACTTCCCAGAAGCCCCAGCAGCCCTGGCTTCATTAAGGTGCTGGCCAGGGAAATCTCATCAGAAATAGAAATTGAGGTTTGAGCTGCTTCCAGATGCACTCTGCAATTCCAACCTCACCACAGTCCTGCCCACAGAGTCCAGAAGTGAAGAAGTCCTGGACCCTAGGACAGGAAGTGCCCCAACATGGATGACACCCACGACCCTCTGAAGCCCTGGTTACCCTCTCCCTCTGGGAAAACCCAGGAACCCAAAGGCCAAGAATTTCTCACAATGCCCAGCTTAGAATCACCCGTGATCTCAGCCCACCACCAGGGCCCACACACGTCAGTCTGTCCTTCCTCATCCAAATGCACTTTGATATCCAGACACGTCTCATGTCCACCTACCCCCACTTGTGTGAGTTCCACACAAGGCTTTCAGTCAGGCTATCCTCACCTCAGCTTCCACATGGAGAAACTGAGGTTGAGATAAGTAGTAGTCCTGGTTGTGCCTTACCCAGGGTATGGAGTCCAAGGTCTCCAGAACAGCAGAGGTAACTGGACAAAGTCCTCTACCAGTCATATGCATGGCCAGCACCAGCCTTTCCCCATCTCTTGTGACGGTGGCACATGCTGACTCAGAGGGACCCCAGTGTCCACTGCCTGAGTGGTCCAGGTCTTGACCTTCACTCACTGCTCCTGGCATCTGGGACCTGTGGTACCAAAAGCCTACCCTAGATCTCTAGACACATGTCCCCACTCCACAAACCTTGTGGTCTCCTCATTTTATATGTAAGGGGGACGAACCCAGCAAGGCCTCTGCATACAGCAGAATAAAGTGCCACAGGACTGAGGCGGGGCAGAGGTAGCCTTCCTAATGCCCAGTGCATCCAGACTCAGCAGGATTTCCAGCCTGTCTCAGCACTGCTGTGTGACCCTGAGCCGGTGCCTTCCCCTGCCTGGGCCCTACTGCACCTTCTCCAGACGGGGGATGGAGAGGAACCCCTCCGAGCACTCAGCACAGCCCCTGGTCTGCTCAGCAGCATCCAGCATTCCTGGACCTCTCTGAATTCTCGCCCAAGTGTCCAAAGAGGCAGCATTAGAGCCTTCCCTGCCATTCAAGAGAACAAGAGCGGTTTCATGAGCAAGAATGTAGTTTGGAGCCAGCTATGGAATTCTCTGCTTGGTGACCCAGTTTCTCAAGGGGGGTGGGGGGAGATTCGTGTCAAGTTGGAACAAATTAAAATACATTTGTCTTTCATTCGGAAGGAGTCCAGCCCAGCAGGAGAGCCAGGCACGGCCTCATTCCAGCATGCCCAGTGCCAAGTCAGTTTGCAGAAAGAAACACGTGCCTGGCTTGGGGACACTGTGGTAGGCACTCGGGGCGGGACTATGGCTCGTCCCCAGGCCACTGGCAGTTTGCCATACTCTGTCCACTGTGATGCTGACCGGAGCTCGTGTGTGCAGTTCCCCGTCTCCCTAGAGTGCCTCTCCTGGGCTGAGGGAGATGACAGCCTGCCCTGGTCAGAACACCGTATCAGTGGTCCCAAGTGTCACCAGTAATCACAGTAATAACAACAATATCACTCACATTTGTTGACTGCTATGTGTGGGCACTGGGCCAAGCCCTGCATGTGGACAGGTCATAGACAGATGGGAATACCAAGGAACAGTGGTACACCAAGAGCTGGGGCAGCATTTTCATTCAGTCAGTCAACAAACACTTCTTTTTTCCTTTAAAATCTTTTTTCTTTCTTTTCTTTCTTTCTTTTTTGTTTGTTTGTTTGTTTGTTTGTTTGTTTCAAGACAGGGTTTCTCGTTGTAGCCCTGGCTATCCTGTAACTCACTATGTAGACCAGGCTGGCCTCGATCTCACAGAGATCCATCTGCCTCTGCCTCCTGAGTGCTGGAATTAAAGTCATGCACCACCACTGCCTAGCTTAAAATTTTTCTCATACAATATATTTTGATAATGTTTTCCCCTCCTTCAGCAACTCCCAGATCTTACCCACCTCCCATCCACCCAACTTCGTGTTCTCTCACTCTCAGCAAAACAAAAAACAAACAAAAAAAAAACACAAAACAAAACCAACAGGACAAAAAAAGGACAAAATAAAACAAAAAGACCACAAAGAAACCATGGGGTTTGTGTTGGTTTTGCATTGACCGGCTATTCCTGAGCAGGGGCCAGCCCTGGAGTATGGATGGTATGCCCAGTAACACTCCACTGGAGAAAACCGATTTTCCCTTTTCCAGCAGGTATCAATTGCACATCACTTCTTGATGAGGGATGGGAGCCTGTGTCCACTGGCCCTCTGGGTTCTGGGGCCCCGTCTGGCTGTGTAGGTCTCGTGCATGCTTCCACAGTTGCTATGGATTCATATACACATCAGTCCTGTTGTGTCTGGAAGATGCTGTTTCCTTGGAATCATCAACCACCTCTGGCTCTTACAATCTTTCCACCTCCTCTTCCACATAGATCCAGGTCTACACACTGTTGTCAGCCACATTCTGGGCTCTGGTAGACACAAAGGGCAAAACTGCTCCCCCTGGACTGCCCTGTGGGGATGTGAAACACAAGACACGCACAATGAGTCCTGTGGTCAAAGTGAGGCCGCGGGGCAAGGCCCTGCCTGATGAAGCAGAGGAACCAGGAGATGCCATCAGGCCTGGATGGAACAGGAAGGAACATGGGGTCCTGAGACCTCTCCAGATAGACACTAGCCTTGGCATGCCTCAAACGCCAAGTCAGGTCTCAGAGTGTTGCTGGGACAGGATGGAGGGGCCAGGAACATGACGTTTGCAGAGTCTCCACGACTACCATGTGGAGGAGGGTTAGAGGACCAAAGTAGAGATAGAGACAGGAAGTAGAAAAAGAGAGCAGTTCACTGGCCTCAGGGGGACACCTGGCAGGGTCACAAGGAGCCAAAGAGGAAAGGATGGTGAGCTCAGAGCCATCTGGAATGAGCTGGTTACTACCCCACCCTCAGGGAAGATGGTGGCCCCTCCCAGCTCCACAGCTGCCCAAGCAGCCATCAAGAGTACTCATCCTGGCTGGCTGTCTCTCTGTCTCTCTCTCTCTCTCCATCTCCCTGTCTCTGTCATTCTCTGTTTCTGTCTTTCTGCCTCTCTTTCTTTTTCTGGTTCTATGTTTCTATCCTTCTGGATCTTTCTCTGTCTCTCTCCATGTCTCTATCTCTGTCTCTCCATCTCTTTCTGTCTTTTTTTCTCCATGTATCTCTGTGTGTGTGTGTGTGTGTGAGTGTGTGTGTGTGTGTGTGAGAGTGTGTGTGTGAGTGTGTGTGTGTGTGTGTGCGCGCGCCTGTCTGGCTGTCTTGCTCTCTCTGTGTGTCTCAGTCACTCACTCTCTGTCACTCTTCCCCCTCCCTCCCTCCCTCTCTGCTCACTCAGCCAAAGGCCTCCCGGCCTCTCCAGACCTGGTTCCTGTGTCAGAAAAAACTGTACAGTGCCACAGAGTGATGGAGACTCCTGCTCTAGGCCTGTCCTGCAGATGTGTCCTCATCCCGGACTACCCTAACCTGTCTCAGGAGGATCCCACCGCCAGCCTCGCTCACCTTGCTCCATCTACCCCTCCAAACTGGGCCCATCTCCTGGCTTTCTTGAACCCTTTCTCTCCACGTGTTCTTCCTCCGAGAATATGTCAGACTTTGTGTCGAGGCTCCCCGCCCACCTCTCTGGCCCATCCACCTGTAGTCGACCCCCTCCCAGCCTGGACCTCGTGATGGGGACTTGCAGCGCCGTCAGAGCTGACCTGTACCTCAGGCTGCCTCCTGCAATACCAAGACTGCCAAGAGCAGCAAGGTGACCTCAATACCTCCCAAACAGCCTCCAAATGCTGGGGCTCAGGAGAGCATTCTAACTGAGATCATGGAGCTTTACTCCAGGGCAGTGCAGAGACCAGGACACTGGACCAGAAGGCTGAAGAACCCACCAAGGCCATTCAGTGGAGAGCTCTGGCCTGGACCTCTAGCTCAGGTTGCAGGCCCCTGTTCTGTGCCCAGTGGTCACCTTAGTCACACCCTTGCCCACCCCAAGCTGCAATAGGCTCTGCCTCTCCAGAAGTAGAAGTACCCAGGCCACTCACAGACCCAGGCCTGCGAAGCTCCTCATCCCTCTGACATTGAACAGCACTGCAGTCCCAGGGCCCTGTAACCTATCTCCCTAACTCCCCAGCCTCCAGCCACCAGCCACCAATTACTAGCTAGCCCTCAAGCCTCAGTCTCCAGGCACCAACTCTCATAGGTGAGCTCACAGCACCCCCTGGTGGATGACTCCAGGCTGACAGGCATTTTCTCTCCACCTGGGCACCACCCCTCCAACCGTCCAGGTCCCAAGGCAAAAAGGCATGCTGCTTAAAGTCGAAGCCTGTTGCTGTCCCCAAGGAAAAGTGGAGAGGAGAGGAAAGACCTGCCTCACAGAGACAGTCTGGAAGCCTCCTGACCGTGAGGGTCCACGGCTCTGACATCATAGGGTCATCTTTGACATACGCAGCCTGGGAAAAGTGACACGGGGGTTTGCTTGTACTAAGGCTTTCCTCGGGTCAGCCAGTGGCACTCTAGAGAAATCCACACACCAGGGTCATGGCTGAGCTTCCCTCCCAAGCCAGGGCCCCAGACAGGACGGAGGACACCATGGGTGGGCTGCAGAGGCTAGGAGCAGGCAAAACCAGGGAGCTAAGCAAGCTAGGTCAGCAGGGCCTGAAACTGGACCCCCAGAGCTTGAGTCCTGAGAAGAGAGAGATCACAGTAGCCAGATTGATGAGTTAGGCTGACGTGGGTTGGATACAATCTGGGGTGGAAGTGGAGGAAGAAGGAGGCCGGATTCAAAGGCATCCCTGCATCTTGGCAGGTTGGGACAAGACTACAAGAGCCAGGGTGGGAGCTCCAGAGGCAAGATCAGGAGGAACCAGGGGTCTAATCTCTCTAAACTGTGAGAGGGGTAACGGCCAACACCCTGCAGAACTAGTTCGAACCATGTGGCCACGGTAGCCACCAGTTCACAAGGCCACAGGAAGGCACAGGTGTGCCATGATAGAGTGCAGGTATAACCTGGGGAGAGTTCAGTCAGGAGGAGGGAGCAGAAAGGGTATGGGGCAGTGATGGGTGAGGCATAAGATGGAGTCCTGGTGTAAGGTCCACAGCAGAGGGACCAAGATGTCACTTAGCAGAGAGATCCTGTCATCTTCGTGACATGACAGAAGCCTGGATCCATCAGCACCTGACCTGCCTCAGTTTCCCTCCAGGATGAGGATTTTGCCTCTGCCCCTACCCCTTCCTGGCCCAGTGTTTGCTGATGAGAATCATGGGACAGGTGAGAATGTACTCAAGAAACTTGGGCCAGGACCCATGTGAACACACGCTCTCTGGGGGACCCATGTGACTGTGGGTGGGGACCTGCTCAGGAAGCCCTGTGTGGCAAAGCAGGTGCCACAGCTCATCTTCCTGATAACTTCCGGGGAAAGCAGCTGCTCCATGGAGGCCAAGGAGGGATCATAGCAAGCCGTGAAGAAGAGAGTCCACCTACAAGCTGAAGGGAGTCCTCAGAAGGGGCTGCCCAGCAGCGCTCTGGCCTTAGACTCCGGTCTCCCTTGTCCACTGTGAGGAAGTAACGCCTACCCTTGGCACTGGGTCTCAGCAGCTAAATAGATTCATGTACCTCCAAGGCATTGTATCCAGCTACTCTCTAGAGAGCTCCCACAAGCCTCCCTCCTCACTGCAAGAGCTCCAGAATGGGCCCAGCTCTATGAGAGGAGGTCTCCTGGAACTTTCCCTTTACTTCTCTCTGGTAGAGTGAAGGGTCCCTGCAGTCTCTGCTGCCACTAGCCACCAAGATGAACAAGCCGAGGACTAAGAAGGTAAGAAGGTGAGTGCTGAGCTGAACGCTGCCCAACAGCTTTAGGCTAAAATAATCTCTCCAGCCTTGTTACACAGTCCCACCTACCTCCCTGGAACTGGCTAGACCTCCACGGAGGCCAGTGCACTCTCCGGTATACCTCAGCCAGGCTTAGCCTTCTATCTAGAAGCCCCACCTCCTGATCCACACCATACATCTCTACTCATCCTCACTTGGCCCACTCCCACTCTGGGTACCTGTATGACCCACTTATTGCAACTGCCCCAGCCTGTCCCTCACTTGGGTTTCAGCCGTACAGGGACCCTATCCAGGGCAGAATGGAGTGTTGTCATCTTGCAAACCCCAAGCCTATTGTCTGGCTAGAGCAGAACTCAGTGAGTGATCACAGACTGGCTGTGGCCAGCAGCCTGAGTGGACAGGTAACCCTTGCAGTGACCTCCTCTCCCCCTGAAACAAGACTCCCACCTCGGGGGCAGAGTTCTGGGAGCCAGTTCTGCCTCTGGTCGTCAGGGATAGTGTTGAGACACCCTTTCCCTCACCGCAGCACCAAGAGCTGCTCACAAGCAGGCCATGGGGTGGACAGCAGAACAACGGAGGGTCAGGAAAACAAGGTGTGCCCCCAAGCCAACTGAGCCCCAGGAGCACCCATGGGAACCACTATGGGTGCCAAGCTTTCCTTGGAGAGCCCAGACAATCCACTGTGCCCAGCAGACAGGAATGGGCTTTGCAAACCCGGTACTCTGGTACAACTGTCCCATAGCACTGGATCCAGCATGCTTCAGAAGACAAAAGGGACTCAGAAAACTCATCCTGATAACATATGTCCTGGAACCAGGCCATCCAAAGCACTGTCACCCCCATGACCAACAGGAAACTCACTACGATTTTTATTTTTATTTTATTTGTTTGTTTGTCTGTTTTGCAGTTGCTTTTTCCTTCTAGCTGCTCAGAATTAAGCACAGACTTTACACCTGAACAACCATCCTCATTCCAACCAGCCCCACTTCCCACATTCTAGGGTGATATACGACCAGTGGCTACGACGGAAACCGGACACCTCCCTTCCTATGCCTGAGATGGGTGATGGACGCTGGGGAACCTCAGTGGAAGCACGCTCTTAAGGAGAAGCAGGATCCGAGCAGAGAACAGCAGGAAGGAGCAGTGTGCCCCCCTGCCCCCACAATGTGCCCTCCTTGACCTCACCCCAGAGTCCAGCTCTGGCCCTGTCTCTGGCCAGTGGAAAGGTTGGTTGTTGTTTGTTTTCAAGTGTTTGAGCCATTCAAGGAAGCACGCTGCTGCCACCTACTGGTCACTCTTCTCCCTGTATCCAGTGGCAAACTGGTATTTCTGAAAGAGTTTGTTCCTGGATCCACTGGGACCAGTGCTGTGGGATAATGCTCTTGTACACCGTAAAGATTTGTCACTCCTGTTGGTTTAATAAAATGCTGATTGGCCAGTAGCTAGGCAGGAAGTGTAGGTAGGGTGACCAGACTAGGAGAAGGCTGGAAAGAGGAAAGGCAGAGACGAAGTCACGAACCAGATGCAGAGGAAGTAAGATGAGAATGCAGGACTGAGAAAAGATACCAAGCCACGTGGCTAAACATAGACAAGAATTATGGGTTAATCTAAGCATAAGAGCTAGTTAGTTATAAGCCTGAGCAATAGGCCAAACATTTATAATTAATATAAACTTCTGTGTGTTTATTTGGGACTGAATGGCTGTGGGACTGGGCAGGACAGAAACTTCCATCAAAAATTGGCACCCAAGTGTGGTAGCAAGAATTTCCACCTAAAACCTAAAAGAGCTGAAAAAAAAGATTCTGAAACGGAGCTAAGAGCAGTTTCCTGTCTCTCATGCAGGCTGTGGTACAGAGATGCAGCGGCATTCGAGCACAGTATGGCTGATTCCCAGCATGGTAGACAGAGGTGTCCCCAAGCTGTGTAGCACGCTGAATGGCAGATTTAGCTTTTGCTAGTGTTTCTGGGCTGCATGCTGCTTGGTGGAGGCATAGACCCACTGCTCCCAGAGTTGGTGGTGAGCATGGCTCCCAGAGCTGGCGGTAAACGTACCTTCACCATGTTGAAAAATTGAGCAGGGCAGAGCCATCAGCCAAAACCGCAGCTTTGGTCCTAGCCATGCAGCTTAACAGTTTAAAAACTCTCCTCGTCAGAAAAGAATTACAGATACACAACAGGACAGATTCAGACGGAAAAAAAAAAACCTGTAAATGGTTTGCAGCATATGTAAAAATGTATGTAGGTTTGGAAGAGAGAGGAAAAGGAGTATAGACAGTTATATAAAGAAATAAATAGTGTAAAAAAAAGTCTTTAAAGAAACAGTAAAAGTAATATAAAAGAAACCACGTAAAGATGGAAAATATCCAGTCTGGATTATGTATATTATTGTGTTTTCTTTGAATTTTTGACTGTTAATGAGCTAACTGCAGAAAGACTGCTAAGTTAAACCAACATATATATTTTAAAGGTATTCAAAATTTGGGTCTAAGGATACGTTGCTTTGGAAAAGAGGTTCTGCTTTTGTTTCCACAGAAGATGAGAACCTGTGAATTGCTTCCAGATTAATATGGTTTGATCAAACAAAACCCCCTAAAAAACCTCCAATGGGAAGAGATGGCCCAGATGATGCGATGTTTCAGAGCGCCTCTGTTGCAGTTTCCTCTGAGTTCTGCATCCAGAAAGACTTCAAGACTGCTGGCTGAGATGATCTAGCCTTATAGACTACTCTAGTCGGGACTTGACCATAATCCTAAATTTTCTCAGGTTCCCCCAAAGATTACCAATGCCCATTACTTCAGCAGGAAGTAGCCTAGAAAACTATGCCCACATTCCAAAAAAAAATGAATTATGGATGTTTGTCTTTGTTTAGGGGGGTTAGTTACAAATTGCTATTGGTCATAGTCAATCTCTTTCTAAAAGAAAAGGGGATATGATACAGAAATTATTTTTAAAAGATAGATTATTGAATCTACTTTGATCCAAAAACAACTATTAATCTCAAAATATTTTACATTGATATGGATTTAGTTTATTGATACAAATTTAAGGTCAATTTTGTCATACCATGTATATATTTCTACTCTTGTTTAAGGTATTATGTTTATGCAGCCGGGCGGTGGTGGCGCACGCCTTTAATCCCAGAACTCGGGAGCAGAGCCAGGTGGATCTCTGTGAGTTTGAGGCCAGCCTGGTCTACAGAGTGAGATCAAGGACAGGCACCAAAACTACTATAGAAACCCTGTCTCAAAAAAACAAACAAAAAAAAAGGTATTATGTTTATGCAACTCATTTAAAATTGTAATGTATAAATAAGAAATATAGATTAATAATTAGTCATCTATGATAATCAAACTTATAGTCATGTTAGTTAAGTTTTCTAGGTATACAAAGATATATTTTAATTAGGTAGGTAATCTTCAAACACTTTAAAGATCTACAGAATATGGTATTTAAAATGTTTTAAGAACTTAGACTTTTCTGGACACTGAGACACGTCTGTTCCTGGCAGCACCAATTACTTCAAAGGAAATGATGGGCATCAAAGAAACTCATTATGGAGTTTGCTTACAATATAGAAATGGCCAGCCATTTGGTCAAGAAACTGCTCTTGCCTGGACTGCTTGACAGTATGTTGTATAAACTGGACATGCAGGACCCATGGAAAAATGACCACTGAACTTTGGCAAAACAAGACAAGATGGTCCTTCAGGTTCCTGCTTCACAGAAGAAACTGCCAGACATTCTGCAGGACACAGAGGAAAGCGACTGACAAACTCTGCCAAAACAGGTGAAACAGTCCTTCAAATTTCCTGCTTCACCAAAAAGTATGCCAGAGACTCTAGGCCTGTAGGCTAAAGATGGATGCCCCAACATTACAGACGAACTTTGGGTGACTGTCCAGGCAGCCGGCTGTCTCTGTAATTTCTAGAGTTTTGGAAGTTGCTTACAATGCACTTCCTGTCTACTTGGGTAATATTATATCCTTCTGGGGTGTTTGATGGAGTTGAAGACTAGATAGTTATAATTATAGTTTCCCTTAGTTATGATAAAAGTTCAGTTAGATATGAAACTTTAGACTCACAAAAATAGGATAGATGATAGAATATTTTCTTTAATTTTGCCAAATACAAATAGACTAAATATTGTAACTGTAATTCTTGCTTGATAACTCTTTTGTTATATGTAATTTTACCATGTTAAAATAAAAACCTTCCCTTTTGATTGGACAGAAAAGGGGAAGTGCTGTGGAATGGTCTTTCTGTATGCTATGAATATGTGTAGCTCCCATTGGTTAATAAAGAAGCTGCTATGGCCTATAGCAAGACAGAATAGAGCCAGGTGGGAATCCAAGCAAAGATACAGACAGCAGGGAGGTGGAGTGAGGAGACGCTGAGCGCTGCCGGGGAGCAAGATGTAGTAGAACACAGGTAATGCCACGAAGCCACGTGGCAAAACATAGATTAATGGAAATGGGTTGAATTAAGTTTTGAGAGCTAGTTAATGATAAGCCTGAGCCATAGACCAAACAGTTTGTAATTAATATAAGCCTCTGTGTGTTTACTTGAGACCAAGAGGCTGCAGGACACAGGAAAACTTCCAGCTACAGACCAGTTTTACCAAAAACGCCAGAAATAGGACAAGGACTACAGTGAGGTGAGACAATGATCTTGGGCACAGGACAGGTGAAGGGGAGGCCAGAGAGTCGTCAAGATAATAAATAGGCAACGCACCTATTTTAAAAGTCAGGCTTTCATGGGGCCCCGGGGGAAGGGGGGACGGG
>CABHPH010145738.1:0-13499 GCA_902168325.1 Peromyscus nudipes | reverse complement strand
GCTGTAATAGATCTATTTTTATAAACAAGAGTTGAATTCAAGTTACATACAAGCATGCAGTAGCAAATTAAGATTACCTGTGTAGGGCTGGAGAGATCGCTCAGAGGTTAAGAGCACCGACTGCTCTTCCAGAGGTCCTGAGTTCAATTCCCAGCACCCACATGGTGGCGCACAACCATCTGTAATGAGATCTGGCACCCTCTTCTGTGTACATAATAAATCAATCTAAAAAAAAATTACCTATGTAGCTGGGTGGTAGCGACACATGCCTTTAATTCCCAGCACTCAGGAGGCAGAGGCAGGGAGATCTCTGAGTTAGAGGCCAGCCTGGTCTACATAGTGAGTTCCAGAACAGTCAAGGCTACACAGAGAAACCTGTCTCAAACCAATAATAATAATAATAATAATAATAATAATAATAATAATACCTACGTATCCTTTTTTTTTTACTATCAGTCCTTTTCGTTACAAGGAGTCTATTTTATTCTGTTCTGTTTTCTTTTCTTTTCTCTTCTCTTCTCTTTTCTTTTCTTTTCCGAGACAGGGTTTCTCTATGTAACAGCCTTGGCTGTCCTGAAACTCACTCTGTAGCCCAGGCTGGCCTCAAACTCACAGAGATCCACCTGCGTCTGCCTCCTGAGTGCTGGGACTAAAGGCGTGTGTGGGCCACCACTGCCGGCTTCTTTCCAAGTTTTAAGCTAACTTTTGTTACAGATGTTACAGATTTTAACCACACCCAGTAAGTAAAATCCTGAGATAGAGTTTAACCAATGATCTCAAAAGTTGTTGTTTTTTTTGTTTTGTTTTGTTTTGTGTGTGTGTGTGTGTGTGTGTGTGTGTGTGTGTGTGTGTGTTTTGTGTGTGTGTGTGTGTGTGGTTTTTTTTTTTTTTTGAGAGCAGAGAGCAAAGAAAGTGTAGAGAGTGATAAGAGACTTGGAAAGTAGAGAAGGCTTAGAGCTAGGAGACTTGGGATCATTTGCTTGTGAGGTGGCAGAAGTTGTTACAATCTGCAAGAATTTGGAAATCAAGTGTGCTATTTTGTGGCCATTGAGCTGTGTGAGGCCGGGCCGTTTGCAGGAAAACATCTAGGCTCAACGGAATCTCTGAGGAGGAGAAGAGATTAGAGAAGGAGGCAATGGGTCTCTAACAGGAACTCACCAGAGGGAGGATTCCAAGTAGAGGCCTGGAGGCCTAGGGAAGCTGCTTGATGTACCTGGGGGGCTTACACTGCAGGCTCCAGCTAGGCTAGGAGGACAGAGAGGAGCAGGCAGCTGGGAGGCAGTGGGGGGAGGCGGGAGGAGGGGGGAGGGGCGGACGGGGGCGGCTCCAGGAGGGAAATGGAGCAGAAGGAGCAGAGGGAAGGGATGGGCACTAGAGACAGAGTAAACTCCAGGAGGGAGCTGAGGACATGGTGGGAGGGAGACTCCCGAGCAGGGGAAAGTTTATAGGGGTGGCTGATGAGAAAAGCTGAAAAGAGCCATGATACCAGCATGGACTCTGAAATGTGTAAGTACTTGTGACACTGCGGGAGCCCGAGGCCAGCAGGCTTTGGTATGCTAATAGGCACCATAGATAACCATTTGTCCCTTCTGCCAGCGATAGGGGAATGACCTCCTTGGGTAGAGGGGAACCGGCTTCACCAGTTCTGAAGAATGCTGGCTTTTTTTTTTTTTTTTTTTTTTTGATTTTTCGAGACAGGGTTTCTGTGTGAGTTTTGGTTCCTGTCCTAGAGCTCTCTCTGTAGACCAGGCTGGCCTCAAACTCACAGAGATCCTCCTGGCTCTGCCTCCCTAGTGCTAGGATTAAAGGCGTGCGCCACCACCACCCGGCTTGGCTTTTTTCTAACTGCCAGAAATGCTCCTGCAGTCCAGGTGTAGCCTATTTCTGGATATTTGGGTTGCCTTTGGAGTTTTTAGAACTGGAGTTTCCTTTGGACCCGCTAAGATGGAGTTTCCTTTGGACCCTCCATCTTAGCGGGCTGCAGGGTGGGAGAACAAACTCCAGATCTGAGGGACTCTGCCACTTTAAACAGGCCCCACCTCCTTAGCCAGTGGGGTGGCGCATGCCTTTGATCCCAGGACTTGCAAGTTCCAGGATAGCCAGGGCAGCAAAGAGACCCTGTTTAAAAAAAAAAAAAAAAAAAAAACCTCCCCGCCCCTGTAATCAGGATCTTTGAGCCCATAGTATTCCGACCTTTGAGTCTTCATTTCTGTGGGTTAGGAAACAGAGTGGGTAGACACTGTAGCGAACTGTCAACATTTTTACAATTTTTATTGAAGCAGAATAGTCTTGGGCTCAGAGTGGGCGGCTAGAATACCCTCTCTCTGTCACCAGCACACACAGGCAACCCAGGGTCTCTGCCCCTGGCAGAGGCAGCCCAGCTTCAGTCTGGCCTCACACATTCCCCGGGAAGACACCACCCCTCCAAACTAAAGCCTCAGCTCATCACCATTTTTTCAGCATCCTCCCAGGAGCATGGGATCCACCACCAAGGAAGGGCCTTTGGGGTCCCAGTTGCTGCCGTCACCCTTCAGAAGGACCAGCTGCAAGAGTCACTAGGAGTGTTGAGCCTGTGCAGGGAGGACTCGCTGTGTGCCCTTGACTTTGGGCCACAGCCTTGACTCTGTTGCAAATGTCTGCTCCCTCCTTCACTGAGCCTCAACGACCAAGGCCTTGGACTCTGTGGGGTCCGGATTCTTCAAGACATTCTCTAAGCATTCCCTCCTCTCCTCTGTCTGTCCCAGAGATTCGTCCCTCAAGTCTCTGTCAACCTGGAGCCCAAAAGCCAGACCAGCTTCCGGCTAAGAAGGTCCAGCAGAGCCAAGTGCAGTGGTGTGCACTTTTTTTTTTTTTTTTTTCTCTCTGAGACAGAGTTTCTCCGTGTAGCGCTGGCTATCCTGGAACTCACTCTGTAGACCTGGTTTGCCTTGAGATCCTCCTGCCTCTGCCTCCCAAGTGCTGGGATTGAAAGTGTGTGCCACCACACCCAGCCCAGTGATAAACATTCTTAGACTCAGCCCTTGGGAGGTAAAGGAGGTTGAGACTACCAGGCCATCCTAGGTGTGTGGCTAGTCTCAAAATAGAATGAGGTAAGAAGAAGAGTAAGGAGAATGAAAAAGAGAAGGAGGAAAGAGGAGAGAGGGAAGAGCAAGAGAGGGAAGAGCAAGAGAGGGAGGAGGGGGAGGAGAAGGGGGAAGTGGAGGGGGAGGAGGAGGGGGAGGAGGACAGAGAAGAGGAGGAGAAGGAGAGACCTGACCGACTCAGAACAGGAAGAGCTCTTTTTTTTCTCTGGCTCCTAAATAAAGGATGTTTGGTTGGAACCTCCAGCTCGCCCCATTTCTGTCTCTCTCCAAGCCCTGCCCACTCAGTCTCCAAACAAAGGAAAGGCACCAAAAAGCCCATTTTGGCAATCTTGCCAGCTTCCTCCCCTGAAGTTGCCTCCGCCCAAGTCCCCACATAAAGCGCTCAGTTTGGACCATACTTGGGCACAAACCCACCTTGTAGCAGACACCCTCATCACCCCTCACCTACAACCTATAAAGTCTCCTGCTTTAGTTCAGGGGTACAGCTTCTCTGGCCTCCATCTCTGGGACTGGAGAACCCACTAGGAGTTGCTTTGCTCAAATAAACCTGTTGTTATACCTTTTCAATTCGGCTTGATCTGGCTTACTGCATCAGTGGAGAAATCTATTACGGAGGCTGGGGAGTGTGGAGGGGGGTAGAAAACCTATTAGAGGAGTTTGAACAAAACTTTGCTACCTCCAGCTAGGCCAGGTCAGGGGATCCCAAAACAAGCATCAGCTATGAAACAGGCTTCTCTCTTTGGTGTCACTTCCAAAGGCCCAGCTTTCTGCTTTGCAATTTCGGATGGAGCAGCTGCTTCTTCAACAGGCCAGGAGTAGAGGGTAGCTAAGGCAAGTTTAAGGAGTGGATGAAAACAGGTACAGAAACACTCCAACACTCCCTGGCCTTAGGCATCAGACTGAGCCAGGACACTCTGTCTGAAGAACAAAAGTTGGGTTTTTTGTTTGTTTATTTAGAGATACTTTGCACCACATTCCTGTCCATTTCTGTCCTTGATGGCAGAGACTACAAATACTGTCAGTGCCAGGGGATGCATGAAGGTCTGAGCAGTGGGGGCCTCTTCTCCCTCTCTAGGCATCTGTCTCTGAGCCCTTGGTTGTTTCCATGGATGCTGAGATAAGCGGAGAGTCTCTGCTGTGCTAGAGAATACGGAAAACCCACAGCACCAGGAGGCTAATTGTTAGTGGACGGGGCAGAATTCAGGAAAACCACACCCCTATGGATGGAACGCAGGGCTCCTACTGGTCCTGGCTTCCCCACGACCACTAGGACACTCATCTGGCTGGCTGGTCACCCTCATTTTGCTTTCCAGTAGTGACTGGGTGAACCTTCTTCATTGGGTTCAAAACACGGCTGTGAAATGCAGCAGATGCCACCACATTAGAAGATGTCCCCACTCAGTGAGCTTTAATTCTGGGCCCAAAGCCCTGTCAACACCTCCATGGCCCTCTGCCCTCATCCTGGGTGCCCCCGAAAACTTGGATATGTGGAGAACTATATAGTACCACCCAGTCTAAGAAACCTTGGTTCTCCCTTAGAAGGGGACACAAAACACCATGGCGCAAAACCTAAAAACAGCTGGATGTTGTTGTTGGTTGTTTTTTACTCTTTCCTCATTGTTCTTTGGGGTGCCCACCACCCAGCTCCCAAATAAATACTTGGAGGCTTATTCTTTCTCATGAATGCCCAGCCTTAACTTAGC
Source organism: Peromyscus nudipes (assembly GCA_902168325.1). Taxonomy (NCBI): domain Eukaryota; kingdom Metazoa; phylum Chordata; class Mammalia; order Rodentia; family Cricetidae; genus Peromyscus; species Peromyscus nudipes. The sequence goes on along the minus strand of CABHPH010145738.1, from coordinate 8,713 downwards.
TTAATTCTAGCCAGCTTTTCTTAACTTAAATTATTCTATCTCTTGCTTCTGGGCTTTTATCTTTCTCTATTTTGGTATATCTTTCTTTACTTCTTTCTCCATGGCTTGCTGTGTAGCTGGGTGGTTGGCCCCTGGAGTCTTCCTCTTTTCTTTTTCTCTCGAGCCTCCTTTTTATTTTCTCTGCCTGCCAGCCCCACCTGTCCTTTCTCCTGCTATTGGCTGTTCAGCTCTTTATTAGACCAATCAGGTGTTTTAGACAGGCAAAGTAACACGGCTTCACAGAGTTAAATAAATGCAACATAAAAGAATGCAACACATCTTTGCATCATTAAACAAATGTTCCACAGCATAAACAAATGTAACACATCTTAAAATAATACTCTACAACAGGGTGTGGTGGTACACACCTGTAATCCCCAGCAATCAGGAGGTAAAGGCAGGAAGAGTTCAAGGCTTGCCTCAGCAACATGGAGGCCAGCCTGGGCTACAGGAAATTCTGTCCCAAGAAACAAAGTGTGTGTGCAGGAGAGAAACTGGAAAGAAAAGGGAAGTAAGAAAAAAAAAAGAAACATGGAAGGAAGGGAGACCCAGGCTGGCCCCCTTACACTGCTCGCCCTGAGATCCCTGTACCCTGTACCATGATCCATAAAATTAAAATTAATTTCTCCCTCAGCGAATGCTCTCAGGCTTCCAGCTTCCAGCCTTGAGCTGAATAAGCTTCCTCTCTCTATCAATTACCCCACACCAGATATTGTGTTATCATAATAGAAAAGGAGCCACGCGACCTTCAGCTCCTTTTGTTCTGGAATGGCCCTGCAAGGATCAAGAGAGTACAGCCCTCCACCAGCCCTTCGTTGACCTCAAACTAACCACTGCAAACTTCAAAGAGTCACTTTACCACCCATGTTTCAGGATGTAAGATTTTTGTCTTATTTCTCTCTCACACAAACAGTGCCCGATGTTGCCTTTCCCAATCTTCTTCCTCTTGAAGGAGCATGGAAATGGGATAATCTTCATGCAGGGTGTGGGGGGAGTGTGTACTTTCTGCGTCCCCCCTCTACACCCTGCTCACCCTCCATGAGTGGAGAAGTGTGCCTGTGGGAACTTTTCCTCATCAAGTCTGCCATCGGCATAATCCTGCCGGTTACAATCCTATTTTGGGTTTTCATACGTAAGTCATACAGTCTTAGAATGCCTGACACATTTTCCACAGCCTCTTCCTCTGCATGGAGTTTCAGCAGCGTGCCTCAGAGTTCTACAGAATTAACAAAATCTTTGCCTAAAATAGAGAGCGCGCCAGCTCCTGCCAGAAACTCGGAAGTCAAAGATCCGGCGTCTGCTTCATGAGGCTGGGAGGGCAGTAGGGGACACAGCCCAGCTCAGCAGTCCTTGGTGGTCAGAACTTAGCCTGTCACCAGTGCCAGCACACACTTGGGACTGCCCCACTCCAACAGTCCTGGGAAAAGGGTCACTGCGTGTGGTGTAAAGGCCCAGTAACCTCAGTGGGGGGTCTGAGGGGCTGCCCTTAGCTCTGGAGTGCCAGGCATCTTCAGGGGAGGCCTTCATGGTGTCAGCATGACACCAGGGCTGTATGCCTGCTCGCTTTTGCCTGAGGGTACACACATCCAGTCCCTCCGCACTTCCCTCTCCCCTGTGTGGAGACCTCCTGGGGAAGCCTTCCTGTGTGCAGACTTGTTATGTGGGACTCCTGTCCCAGAGGTTCTCTTGCTCTGAGAAATATCATTTCCTCTGACCTTCATCACATTTGCTTACCCTGCACAAGCTCTCATGCCTTTGAAGAGGGACCACTGCTCCCTGTTCTGATCCCTCTAGGCCCCCCTGAGTTGCCTCACACCCAGGTCTCAAAAGCCCAGCTATGAGGGCAAGAACCACACTTCACAAATATCAGTTAATAAGAAGCAAGGCTGAGCCGGGAGATGATGGCGCACGCCTTTAATCCCAGCGCTCGGGAGGCAGAGCCAGGTGGATCTCTGTGAGTTCGAGACCAGCCTGGTCTACAGGATGAGATCCAGGACAGGCACCAAAACTACACAGAGAAACCCTGTCTCAAAAAAACAAAACAAAAAAAGGAAAAAAAGAAGCAAGGCTGGAGAGATGATTGGTGGCTAAGAGGGGCTTGCTGCTCTTCCAGAGGACCCTAGTTCAGTTTCCAGCACCCATGTCAGGCAGCTCATTACTGCCAGAGTTCCAGCTCCAGCGGCCTCTGGGGGAACCAGAACTCACATGCAAATACAAACACACACGTATACACAGGAATAAAAGTTTTTAAATATTTTTTTAAAAGGAGAAGATGCAGCAGGGCCTTCATCCAATTTATTTTCTTCAAAGAGTCAATGAGCCAGGCGGTGGTGGCAGATGCTTTTAATCCCAGCACTCAGGAGGCAGAGCCAGGTGGATCTCTGTGAGTTTGAGCCCAGCCTGGTCTACAGAGTGAGATCCAGGACAGGCACCAAAGCTACACGGAGAAACTCTTGGGAAAAAAAAAAAAAAGAAAGAAAAAAAGAATCTTGCTTTCTTCAGTAGCTTGAAATGCTACTTATAAATAGACCATCTGAAAGTCAAGTTGTCTCCTAAAATTAAAAGTAATAAATTGGGTAAAATGCTGGCTAAAAAAAATCCCAAAATCCCAGTACTCAAGAAATAAAACTGAACAAAGGCCTTTGAAGTCATTTCTAAAGTAAAAGTTCTTAAAAGAAAGAAAGAAAGAAAGAAAGAAAGAAAGAAAGAAAGAAAGAAAGAAAGAAAGAAAGAGAAGAAAAGAAAAAACATTTTGCAGTCTAGGTAGATAGCTCAGTAGGTACAGTGCTTGCCTTGCAAGCACAAGGACCTGAGTTCTAGTCCCAGGACCCATGTAAAAAAGCAGGGTGTCGGGCTGGGGAGACGGCCCTTCCAGAGGCAGTCCATGTGGATTGGATTCTCAGAACTATCTGTAACTCCAGTTCCAGAGGATCCAACGGTCTCTCTGGCCTCCTCAGGCACTGTGCACACATGGTGTACAGACACACATACAGGCAAAACACCCATACACATAAAATAATTAATTAAAATAAATCTATTTTTTAGTGGCAGGGCACGAAAGAACTTAATTGTAATCCAAGTACTGAGGAGGTAGAGACAGGAGGATCCCCAGGGTTCCCTGGCCAGCCTGGTCTAATTGGTCAGCTTCTAGGCCAATGAGCGATCCTATCTCCAAAGGGGTGGAGGATGTTCCTGAGTTTGTCCTCTGGCTAACACATGCAAGCACACATACATGCACTCACAGGCATAAATCAAATTGAAACAATTAAAAATTATTTTGCAGGAACCGAATTTCCAGCCAGGGGTGGTGGTACACACCCGTAGTCCCAGTGCTTGGGAAGTGGGTGCAGCGGGATCAGAAATGAAAGGCCATCCTTGGCTACATAGCAAGTTTGATGCTATGCTTGATCTTAGCCAAAATGCTAAAAAGCAATACATAACAGCCATAAGGGCTAACCTAGGCTTGATGAAACCCTCTCTTAAAGCACACACACACACATACACACACACACATACATCACACCGCAAGAAGAATAGAATTTTCAAAATGAACCCAGTTGATGAGAAGCATCTCCAACTTGGGTAAAAACAGGCTGATCCCTTCTGTGGCATCAGAGAAAACAAGTGGTACCCCCATCAACTTCTCCCTCATAGGTGGATGCATCTGTATGCTTGGCTATTCCCTTTCTTCCTTCCTTCCTTCCTTCCTTCCTTCCTTCCTTCCTTTCTTTCTTTCTTTCTTTCTCTCTCTCTCTCTCTCTCTTTCTTTCTTTTTTCATGGTTGCAGAATTGTTTACTAAGCATTTGAAAGAACAAAATAAAAATGGGTAGGAAAAGTATTTCTTTGTAAAACCTTTTAAAAGACTAAAGAAGTATACAAGCTGTGTATCATGGTGCATACCTATAATCCCAACACCTGGAGGCAAAAGCAGGAATGTTATGGCAAGTTCAAGACCACCCTGGTTGACATAGTGAGTTCCAGGCCAGGACTATATGGTGACACTCTATTCAAAGAAAGAAAGGAAAGAAAGAAAGAAAGAAAGAAAGAAAGAAAGAAAGAAAGAAAGAAAGAAAAAGATGTAAATTGGACATTCAGTTGATTTTTCTCTAAAACTTTTTTTTTTGTTTGTTTGTTTTATTTTTGAGACAGGGTTTCTCTGTGTAGCAGTCCTAGCTGTCCTGGAACTCACTTTGTAGACCAGGCTGGCCTCGAACTCACAGAGATCTGCCTGGCTCTGCCTTCTGAGTGCTGGGATTAAAGGCATGTGCCACCAACGCCCTGCCTTTTTTCTATTTCTTGAGAATGGACTCTCCACAGAAGCACACACAAAATAAATAAATAAACATATAAAAAAAAACATGATTTTTTTTGAGACAGTATCTCACTATGTAACCCTAGCTGGACTGGAACTCAGTGATCTGCCTGCCTTTGGATAAATAATAAATACATACATAAATGTAATTGCTTTTAATTAAAAAGGGATGGAAACAGGGCTCAATGGTCAAGAAGACTGGAGTTCAACTCCCAGCACCAACAGGTGACTTGCAATGGCCTGTAACCTGAGTCTGGAAGGTCTGACACCCTCTCCTGGCCTCTCCCAGGACCTGCACACATATGCACATACCCATACACATGCACACATAAATACACAGAACACCTTTAATTATTTTTTCTTTGAGACAAGATCTCACTATGCAGCTCTGGCTGCGCTGGAACTCATCACGTAGATCAACTAAGCTGACCTTAAACTCATAGAGATCCACCTGCCTTTACTCACCAAGCACTGGGATTTCAGGAGTGCACCACCATACTCAGCTCCTTTAACAGTTTTAAATTGAAAATAAAGCATTTTTCCTGTTTATGGAAGCAATGCTGTTCACACACACAAAAAAAAAACTACAAAACACAGACAAAAAAGCAATCACTCTTGACTTTGTTGCTATTGCAGCTTAAATGCCTCTGCTATAGACGTGTTCATGACTGAGATAGTTGTTTGGATCTTTTTTTTCTGTTGTGTTTTAACACACCAACTCTAGAGAACACCAGGTGCTTTTCAAATCACAGCCCACATACAGACTGTTACCATTTCCATTCCAGAGGTTTGGTTCCATGTTTGCATGTCTGTGATGGGTAGAACACTGTTGAGGAACAGCATGGCAGAACAGTCACTCAGGGCATGACTGTCAGGTAGAAAGGGGTGGGTGGGCAAGGCTCCACAGGTCAGAGCACATACCCACACGGTGGAAGGAGAGAGCCAATCCCTGCAGGTTGTTCTCTGACCCCTGCATGCATGTCATGGCACATTCACGCACACAAAATGGGATGTGGTGGTGGAGAGATGTCTCAATGGAAGTCCTTAGTGTACAGCATGAGGACTGGTATTCGAGTCTCCAGCATGCACGGAAAAGCCAGTAGGTGTGGAGGCCCTCCTGTAATCTCAGCACTTGAGAACAGGAGAGAGAGGGACCCGGGGCAAACCTGCTCCTAAACTAGCTGAATAAGTGAGTTCTGGATTCAGTGAGAGGCCCTGCCTCAGTAAACAAAGTGGAGATCAATCCATGAAGATGACAGATCCTCCACACACCTATACACACATGTGCCCGCATTTGTGAACATGCACACAGATACATATCACACACATTTGTGAAAAAAAAAAGGATTGAGAGTATAAATATTCTTTATTTGAAAAGCGTTCTGCTATGTTGCCCAGGATGGCCTTGAACTGGCAATCCTTCCTTAGTTTCTCAAATGCTAGTATGAGCCTCCATGTCCATCTTGAATGAATGAATATTTCTGTACTTTTTGATGGGCTGTGGTGGTGCACACCTTTGATCCCAGCACTTGGGAGGCAGAGGCAGGGGGATCTCTGAGTTCAAGGCCAGCCCGGTCTACAGAGTGAGTTCCAGGACAGCCAGGAACTGAGAACCCTGTCTCAGGAAGGAAAATGTATTTGCATTAAATATTTTCATCATTTAAGCTATTAGATATGAGATAACGGCTCGTGATTTTAAGAGTTCATAGAGTATAAAAGACAACACAAACCCACCCCGATCTCATCCCACTCTCCACTGCAGGACGCTGTCCGGAGCCCATCATGCCATTCACAGCAGACTGCACCACTGGGCAGCGTGGATCTCTCACACCCACCTTGCTCCCTAGGCCATGGGATGATGCTTCCCTTTTTCTGCCACTCAGTTTTTGCACATGACTGTGACCCTGGAGCCTCTCATCCTGTCAGGGCCCAAGACAAGCCTCCTTCTTTGGAACAGAGTCACTGCAGCCAGAGTGAATGCCACGTTTTTCCACCTTCTTCCCATCAGTCACCTCTTAGGGATATTTACATTGACAAGCAAGGAACAGCCTTCGCAGCTGTGCGCTTGGTCAGTGCTGTGTGCTTGGTCAGTGCTGTGGTCCTGGTCAGTGCTGTGTGCTTGGTCAGTGCTGTGTGCTTGGTCAGTGCTGTGGTCCTGGGCAGTGCTGTGTGCTTGGTCGGTGCTGTGGTCCTGGGCAGTGCTGTGTGCTTGCTTGGTCAGTGCTGTGGTCCTGGGCAGTGCTAAGTGCTTGGTCAGTGCTGTGTGCTTGGTCAGTGCTGTGCATTTGGTCAGTGCTGTGTGCTTGGTCAGTGCTGTGGTCCACCATGGAGATGGAATTCCGCATGTAAAAGCAAAGAGCCTTTATTATCTTCAAGCTCTTAGCTTGGTCTCTCTGCCTGTCTGATGCAGCAGTGAGAGCAGAGAGCCCAGAGCCCAGGCAGGGTGGGTTTTATCATGGCAGAGGTTGGGTTGAGAGGATCTCCAGGGTTCAGGACCCTGATTGGCTGACATTTGTCTAGGAGTATAGGAAATGTTTGGAATGTCAGGTATTTCCTCTTAGATGCAGGCCCCACAGGGTGGGGTCAGCTTATGGCTCTTCCTGGGTCCAGGTGTTGCCTGCCAGAAGCTGTGTCTGGGCCTCAGGTATTTCCCCTCAGACGCAGGCCCCACTGGGTGGAGTCGGCCAGAAGCTGTGTCTGGGCCTCTAAGCCTGTCATAGCAGCTGTTGGTCAAGCTGTTTGGGGCTCCCCACAGTGATGGCCCATGCCTTTAATGCCAGCACTCTGAAAACAGGCAAATGGATCTCTGTACATTTGAGGCTAACCTACTTTATATAACAAATCCCGCCCCCGCCCGCCCGCGCCCCCCTCCCACCCCCCGCCCCCAGCAGAAGTGTCACACAGTGAAACCCAAGAAAGAAAGCGGGGAGGGGCCAGAGAGATGGTTCAGCAGCTAAGCACACTTGTTGCTCTTACAGAGGAAGTGGGCTCAATTCCCAGCACCACATGCTCACAACCATCTGTAACTCCAGTTCCAGAGGATCCCATGTCTTTTCTGGTACTCCTTGAATACCAGGCAAGCAAGTAGTGTGCTTACACATACATGCAGGCAAAACACACATACATATAAAATAAAATAAATGAATCTTTAAAAGAAATGAACGAAAGAAAGAAAAGGAAAAACCCCAGTCATGGAAGCATTAAAATACCTTTGTGTTTCTTGAACCTCCAACCCCACCCCAGTTCCCCAAGCTTATAAATATATTTTTGTTTGTTTGTTTTTCGAGATAAGATTTCTCTGTGTAACAGCCCTGGCTGTCCTAGAACTCACTCTGTAGACCAGGCTGGCCTAGAACTCATTGAGATCTGCCTGCCTCTGCCTCCCCAGTGCTGGGATTAAAGGTGTGTGTGTGTGTGTGTGTGTGTGTGTGTGTGTGTGCTAGGCATGGCAGCACTTACTTGTAATCCCAGTACCAAGGAGGTAGAGACATGAGGATTAGGAGTTTAAAACCAGCTTAGGCTATTTTTATCTCAAAAATAAAAAATAAAAAAAACCAGAGTGGAGGTGAAGGGAGGGGTGAGGGGAAAGGGGGAAGGAGCCCTTCTCTGGAACAAAGTTTCTGGGGTTTTCTCCAGACAAATCCCTGGCGCTCACTAATCATTTCATCTGCTCTATCAGATAGGTGGGTGCCCAGGGCCCAGGGTGGGCCTCCTTTGCTCACTGACACTGCCATAAACACGGTATCTCCAGACTTGTCCAAGCAAAAGAAAACTAGGAAGCTTTCTGAGTCACGTGGTCAGAGTGTGCCAGGGAGCCAAGGAATTCCACTCTATAATCCTGTGTTGGTAGAAGCTAGTCCTACCCCACCTGTTCCACCAGGCCACCAATGTGAATGATGTGAATGTGGGGCAGGTCACCCTGCATGACCCCGGGTGTTTATCACCTCCTCAGTCTCAGTCAGGGTCCCTATCTCTTAGTGTGGTCTGAGATCTCGCCAAGGGGTAGGGGGCATTGTGCACAAACATCTAGAAGCAATCTGCAAAGTTAGAGGACTTGGGCACTCCAGAAGGCATGGGCAACACGGAGGACCCTGGCAGCCGGCCCTAAGTGTCCAGCGCAGGCGAGCTAAGCGCAATCCCGACCTGGATGCAAAACGTAGGCAGGAAAGCACACCTCTGCTGGCTTGAGGATAGGGAGGGCAGGGCTGAGCAGATGCCATGCACTCGGGGGGCCACTGGATCTGGACCAGCACAAGGCAGCTTAAGGAGGTATGTGCAAGGGTCCGGCGGCCCTCCTCCTGCTGTTCACGGCCACGCCCCTCGCCGTGGCCTTAGGGCCGGCTGCCAGGGTCCTCCGTGTT
>CABHPH010145737.1:28644-52456 GCA_902168325.1 Peromyscus nudipes | reverse complement strand
GGATATGCAATATATATTCACTCTAAAGAAAAGTTTTCCAAAGTAGAGTCCATGAGCTGAAGAGGTGGCTCAGTGGTTAGGATCATTTACTGCTTTTGCAGAGAACTGGGATGCAGTTTCCAGCACCCACATCAGGCAACTTACAAAACACCTGTAACTCCTGTTCCAGGGGTTCCAACACCCTTCTCTGGTTTCTATAGGTATCCACATATATACGGTGCATGCAGAGACATACAGGCACACACACACATACACAGAAAATAAAAATAAGGAAAATTATTTTAAAAAGTGGAATCCAAATTAAAGATAAAAATCCAAACTGAAGGAGTCGTCTGAGAGAAACACATTTCATGTGAATGGGACCACAAAGGTGTCAGGAAGGGCAGAAGGAGACCTTGAATGGAATGTAATAGAAAAGTACCTTGTTTGAAGGTGAAAGGGGTGTTCTGGAAGGCAAGGCGTGAGAAACTATGGAGGCAGCATCAGGGGGCATCTTGAATTAAGCAGAGAAGTAACCACATTTCTTAATTCTTCACAGTGACGATGAAGCAACTGTGGTGTGGGTAAAGCTACTGTAGTTCACTCATGATCCTTCATGGCGTCTCTCCCCTTTAGTCTAGGCTAACCTTTCCCATTAAACTTGGAACACAAAAGTGAATTAAGATAATCCCACTTAAAGAAACCGCAAGAAAAAATAGAGGGAACTGAATGTTAACAGCTCAACAAGTCCAAAGACTCATAGCCTCAAAGAATTTGAAGCTATAACCTAAAATTTCAAAATCAAGAGAAAAAATTCAGACAATAATCAAAGCAGTGGGAGCATTACATGGATTCTAAGTACAGGAGCTCAGGTAGGTGTGAGACATCTGGCCATTCTCTTCACGCTCTCATTCCATGAGAAAATCAGTCCTAACGTCATTAGATGGGGAACAGGGAGATGGCATCCACATCTAAGTGGGGAGGGGCACTGCAGAGCCTAAACACAGCCACAGTGGTGTCCATTTTTAGAGAGAACCCAGGACAGCACATGAGAGAGACCCAAGCTGAAGAGTCAGGGACCAGGAAGCTGAGAATGAACTCACACACAGAGGAGGTAGACTGGCGGGAATCTGTAACAGAGCAAAACAAGGAAGATATCCCAGTAGAAGGCGGCCCACGTAGAAGCAGACTTGTTGGTCTAACATGTGGTGTCGAACCAAGGAGAACAAAGAGAGTGATCATGGGATGTCAGCGTCCCAACAGGGAAGGGAGGTTTTCACAAGTGGAAGTTTCTGGTTGTGTAGTGAGACTCTCAGGAGAGGTAGGCATGGCTTGCCCAGAGGAACAAAATGGCATGGAGTGCCAGATTTTCTCAGAACAAGAAAAGTTCCAGTCAGGGATAAGGTAGTGGATGTGGGAGATTGGTTACTTTCAGGATCACTGAGCAAATAAATAACAGCATTAAGAGTAATGGAGGCCAGATTGCTCTTTGTTCAAGGGGGCCTTTCCAAACACAGAGAATAACCTAGAAGTGGGATGTACTGAAATGAGAAATAACCGTTTTCAAGACACAGAGAAAGACAGGCAGACAGTTGTAAGTATGTATTTGTGCATTATGTGTTTAGAGAAATTACCTAACTGTACCCATTGGGAGGACCTGAGAAATGGATATGTCAATAAGTAAAGGCATATTTTCTACCAATACAGGGATCAGCTGAAAAGAGACAGAAAGTAAAGGCAGGACAGGAACAATTGCAAGATGAGTCTGGAACTTCCTGTGCCACCAGGAAAGCAGCTCTTAGATCAACGATGAGGCATGTGACCAGGACAGAGACTCCACTCAAGTGGCTTCCCACTGGTTAATTTGAAGATAAGTTTAGAAAACCATTAAATAATTATAGTAATGGAATTTAGTCCATTTAATACAATGGAAAAACACGAGCTCATGAAAACATATAAATAAGCTTTTGAAAGTTTGGGTAGGAATGGGGGATACTTTCAAATTGCCTCCTTACAGAATATGTTCTTATCGTAAAGAGAGAGAGTTTGATGATAGGAAATCTAGGAGGTGGCACCACTTTAATCAAATGACCAACGGTGTTATCAATAATAGAACACAGCAAGACTACATTCTCATCTGCTGGGATGCAATGTAAGAAATGCAGAATCATTTCTATGTTTTCCTGACAAAGAAGAACCTGTCTAGTCAAACAGAAATATCAGATAAGCCCAATTTGTAGGTCATTGTACAATGTCATCCACCTGTAACCTTTAAAAGTGTGAAAACCATGAAAAGTCAAGGAAAGAGAAGAACAGTTCCCAGTTAAAGGACACTAAGAAGACATTACTGTCAAACACAACATTGGACCCCAGACTGGTCTTTCATCACAAAGCCAGTATTGCTGGGGATGCTAGTTACACTTGAGAGGGGCCTGAGGGACTAACGGTAGCAATGGATTAATGTGAATTTCCTTAATTGTTGCTGTTGTGCTTCAGAATGTACTCGGCTATAGGAAATGTTCTCTGAAGTTCCCAAAGTGCAGGCCAGGCATGTGCCAAGTTTTCCAGATGGTTTTCATTAAGCAGAAACCTTTGTAGAGGCCCATGAAATGGCTCAGCAGATAAAGACACTTGCTGCCACGCCTGCTGACATGAAGTCTATCCTTGAGACCCACAGAGAAGAGAGACACTGATTTTTACCTCTGCAGGCTGTCCACACGTACCTACCCCATACAGCATGAATAAATAAAAGTAATTTTAAATAAAAAAATGCCCCCTTTAAACTCTCTCTCTCTCTCTCTCTCTCTCTCTCTCTCTCTCTCTCTCTCTCATGAGTGTACAGACCGTTGTTCCTGCTGCATGACCTGGGATGGAACTATGCCAGGTGTCTTTATGTCTTAGCTGTAGGAGCTGGCACAGTCATCCCTACTTAAATGAAGTCACATGTTTAAATGTAAAAGGAAGTAGGGACGTCCATGTCACCCCATGGCTGTACTGCACTGAACCCTGGGAAAGACAGAGTGAAGAACTGGGAAAGCCATCCTATCTAAGCCCCAGGACGGTTCTAGATCTTTTATTTAAAATTAATGTTTGATCTAGGTTTAGATGCTTAGCACTTAAGTCAAATATTTTGATGTTTAAGGTTCTTCTTTCAAGGTTGCTATGAATTTTAGTTATGACTAGCTGGTAAGTTTATATCAAATGTCCATACTTACTGATCATGTAAGTTTTATGCTTTAAGTTGTTAATGAATGAAGTTTATACATTTTTTAAAAATGTTAAAACACTAAAGACATAGGACACCGACAGGAAAAATTCAATGTGGAAATGACGATTTTTCTTGATATTCTTCCATATTTGGGTTAACAGGTTCTTCGGTATTTTTGCGTCCATGTTTATGAATAAAACAGGCTTTCTGTCACCTTTTTCACACTAACTCTTCAGTTTTGCTACAATGACTTTAGCCTTATCAAGTCAGTTGAGGAAATTCTCCAGTTCTCTGTAGAGGATCTTAAAACTTAATCATTTCTCTTATATTTACTTTACCTTTAAAATCATCTGGACTCTGTTTTTTCTTCTTTGTGGAGAGATTTTAAATTATCCGCTCAATTTTACAATTGTAGGACTATTTGATGTTTGTATACGTTTTGATGCCTTTGTTGTAACTAGAATTTGACCATTGCCTACAGTATTAAATTCACTGGTGTGAACTTGTTCATTCCTTTTCTTACCTTGTGAATCCTTGGCTAATACTATGTAGTTACATCCCTTCTCATTCCTAACATGGCCTATTTGTACTTTTTATTTTTGAACTTTGTTTCTTAGAAACAGGGTCTCAGGTACCCTAGGCTGGCCTTGAACCCGTTATGTACCTAACTAAAGACTGTCTTAATCTTTTGCTCTCCTTGTCTCCACCACCCTAGTGCTGGGATTATAGATATGAGTATCCTGGCCAGTTTTATGTCAATTTGACCTAAGAGTCATCCGAAAGGAGGGAACCTCAATTGAGAAAACGACTCCAGAAGATCTGTGCATAAGGCGTTCTCTTAATTAGTGATTCATGGGGGAGGGTCCAGCCCATTGTGGGTGGTGCTAATCCCTGGGCTTATAACATAAACAAAATCAACGTTTATGATTTTATGTTTCATAAGGTAAGTTTCATCCTCAGGCCAAGTGAGATGGATCATGCCTATAATTCCAGCAGGTAGAGGGAAGAGGATCAGGAGTTCAGGGTCATCCTTGGCTACAAAGCAAGTCTGAGATCAGCTTGGGTTATGTAAGACTATCTCAGGCAAACAAAACCACACCATACACTCTTGGTTGTGGGATACAAAGCTATAAGCATTTTTATCAGATTCAGTTTATTGACTGATCTGTTCAAGTCTTTTCTTGACTACAGGATGTTGAAATCTCCTACTTTAGAACACTTAGGAAATTTTTCTGATAGTTCTACCAAATATGTATAAATACATATGTACTATATGATTATACTGTATAGTCGTATAATTTTAAATGCATACATGCTTAGAGTTTTCATTATTTTCCTGATAATTCAAACCTCATATAATTTCATAATGACCCCAAACCGAGAGCAGGAAATGTCTTAGTGTCCTGAGCAGATGGTATTTTTGTGTGTGAACCACAGAAAGTTCTCTGAGTACCTAGACTGATCCAGTACTTTGAAATAAAATATGTGTATTATAAATACATGTTCATAAAAATTTTATTCAAGCGCATTTTCAGTGGAACCCACAAGTTTTTACTATAACTTTGAATGACCTACACTCTACTAAAATGTAGGCTTATTAATAAATTGACTTGTCATTCATGTTTGCACCTTGTAATATATGAGGTAATTCATATCAATAAATTATTCGAGTATACAGTTGAAGAAGAACATTACTTCAACTACAGACATGAACCAAGTAAATTCTTTTAAAATATGGTTCCTCCAAAATACAGTTTTATGGAAAGCAAAAAATAAATTTGAGGAGTTTTGCTAATTTTTAAAGAGTTCTAACTACATCATGATATTTAGTTAAAAAAAGATTGCCATGCAAAATGGTCATTTGAGTATCTTTTTTTATATAAATCTTAGATGATCTTGTTTTGATTGAAGAAAATTAGAATCTAAGTCATTACAACACTCCTGGTCTATATCTCCCAACAAGTTTCTAAGAGATATTGGGTTTTATCATAAATTAGGAAAAGTGTTACCTGTAGTCTTTAATTATCATGTAAACTTGTATGAACACTACTGTAGTTTATTCTTCTGTTCACCTATTCACAGAGCTCATGTGGTCTAATTAGTATATTGAGTTTTATCCAAATGCTAAGAGTACCTTCCCAGCTGCCTGACATCCCAAGACAGAGGGGCTATCAATGAGTCATTGAGGCAACTACTTAGTATTTACATTCTCTTCATTCCTCAAAGTAGAAACTGAACATTTCCAAAAGCATGTTACAATATTTTTAAAAAACTCCTATTCCTTGCAAAGGAATTTGTTTCAAGGATTACAGAGGCTAAGATTCCATAGGAGGTGCAGACGCTGAAGGCGTAATATTTACCATGTGCCTTTATGTTCAAGGTGATCCTAGTTCATTTAATCCTCACATAAGCTTCTGAAGTAGCAGATATGATGGGGGTACTGATAAGGAATCATATGGTTAGTCAATAGAGGACCTGCTATGGGATATACATCTGATTTTCCCATTACAGTTTCAGGGGTTTGTGTCTGCAGCTTACCCAGAACTTCCTATGGCTTCAGCATCATATGCTGTCTACAGAGCTACTATCTGAGCATCACTGGAGTTTGAAAATCATCCCATGAGCTCCTCTCCAGGTATCAGCAATGACCTTTGGGTATTTATTCTGACTGTACAATCAGCCTAAAGAGAGTAGGCAGCAGAACATACTAACGGCACCAGGTAAGGCAGTGATAGCATTCTCCCCTGCAAACAATTTAAGATCAATAGTTGCTTTTCTGAAAGCACATGCAGGCGAGCTCTATTGTTTCTTGGTCTAGCAGTCCTACACTCTGCCAAAATCAGCATTTAATGCAGAAGCTGGAGGATGCTGGATTCCTGGCAGCTCCTGGACCAGAATAGGCCATGCAGTTTGGCTCTGATTTCAAACATTTATAATCTTTTCTCTTGCTCCCTTTGCTCGATATAGGAGAGAGGCTATCAGCCAATTTCCCCACCGTTTATAGCAAATCCCAAAGCTCCTTCATTTCCAGCCGCTCAGCTGCCTGGGCAGACTGTATTACTAAATTATTGTATCTTCTTGGTACAGTGCCTGATCTATCTTGGCATGCGCTTTGCATTGAAAGAGGCCCCTGTTGCAGTGGAGGAAGCTAGCTGCTCTCACTCTTCCCAGGCACTGTTCCTCTGGTACCCTCAACCACTAACCTCTTTGTTCGTCCTGTATAAGCCAAGCTCATTGGGGCAGTCTCTCATCTATGGCTGTTCCCCCTAGGGGGTTAGAAATTTCAAAGGATGCTCTGTGCTAGGAGTGTTTCCCACAGCTAAGAGAGCCAGATGGGTAAGTGGCCTACAGTGGAGAACTGCATTTGGAACCAAGAGATCTTGTTTTCCCCTCACCAAAATGTATTTCTTTGTAATGCTGCAGTCACATGAACCATGCATCTTCACAGACAGAAGATGATGCATTAAGAGGAAGGAGGAAGGGGTCCTTTAACTCAAGTCTATTGTTTTCAAAAGTATTGGCTCTTTGGTTTAACGTATTTTAAAAACTTTCTACTTTTATCCTATGCCAACTGGTTATGAATGCTGAGAGAGAGAGAGAGAGAGAGAGAGAGAGAGAGAGAGAGAACGAACTACTACTCTGGAGAAAAGAAACAAAGTATTATCTTTAAATAGAAAGAAAGTAATTTTGCAACATCAAAGGATGAAAATTATTTTTAATTACTCTGAAATAAACAATCATTCTACTTCAGGTTTCAAAGGACATACCTTGGATTTGAACGTGAGCCACTTAAATATCCTCAACTGAAGCTCTGGGGATGTAATGCATGCAAATGTGTCCTGTGAGCTTGCTATTCCTGTAAGCAAGGAGCAGCCTAGATTTTCTCACAAACATCCCTAGAGATGTCTCATTTCAAAAGAGCACAAGGGTCATCTAAAGTCAGATTCTATTGACAAGACACACCCCAGAAAATATACCAAAAACGTTAAAGATAAATTCTATCTAGCAAGCTACACTTTAAATCAACACTGCTGTTGCTATGGTAAGAAAACTGAATGTAAAATAAAAGTCTTCTATAAGGGTTCGGCCCTGTAGTCATGGCAACAATGAATGATACTTAACTCCGTTAATGTATCCATTTGATCCGGAGAGAACTAGATGTGCTTTAAATCTATGGAAGATGGCTTAGAAAAATCGATTTTTTTTATTGCCATCTTTCATGTGCCCCTCAGCCAATTAAAGAAGATGTCAAAAAAATAGCAGCCAGGATAAGAGAAATGCAGAATGTATGGGTTTGCTTAGGTTTCTCATAATGGAGGGAGCTGTGGAGCTTCATTTTCTTCAAGACGCTAGTAAATGGAATACTCATTTAGCAAAAATCCTGCATAACAGTTTTCAGGTTGGGGGCATCATGTAATTTTCCATAGATCGGGAAAAATGAAATGCAATCAAATGGCAATTTCCACCACTTTAATACAGAAAAGGAAATATTAACTTAAAGTAAGAAAATGTGGAAATGAACGTTCCAGCTCTGCCAGGAGCTAATTCTGATTTCTCTCTCCTACTTTCCAAAGTCTTTTGAGCTATGTCCCTCCACTGACACATCCCTCCTTGGACTGGCAAAAGGCTCACATTGCTGAAATGGACGTTCTAAATCTTCCTCCCACTCTACCCACCAGCTGCACATCTAATACGGCCCATCACCCAGGATGAGATACTTTCATTAAGCCCCAAACAGCCACACTCTTCCGGGCTCCTCACACCCACCCCGTGGGCTGTTTGTTTACATGTTTGTTTTGCTTATTCTTCTTGTCTCTAAAAGTCTGTAGAAGGAGTCCTTAGACTTGGCATACTAAGACATGTTTGCTCCTCTGTTGAGTCCTCTTCTAGTCTTGGGCTTACCCATCACCCAATTAATGACAATGGCCAAATTTCTCTTTTAGCCTGATTTCTAACCCAAACTCTACATTTCTACCTCCAGGCTCCCTATCACTTTCATGCTAACTTTTCTCTCTCATCCCATAACCAACCTTGCCTGGGTTCCGGTGGTTGTGCCTCTGAAATATACCTACGAGCTGCCTAATTCTCCCACATTACTTTTCCACTGCATGGTTTCCAAAGCCTCCTTACTGATCTCTCAGCATCTACTCTTACATCTCTTTAGGTACTCCACACCAAAGAAGTCCGTTAAAGCAGATAGAGGGTAAGAAAGAGTTGTTGCCATGTTAAATAGGGTAACTCACAAAGGCTGCATCTAGACAATCACGAAGTGATACCTCACTAGGATGAAGTTCATTAGTCGTGAAGATGCTGGATTCTGTCATATGGCTTCCCAGGACTAGAAATTCCCAAGCGAAGGCAACCACAGGTATGAAGGTTTGAATGCCTAATGCATTGGAGGAGTAGGTGAGCACCAGAAAGCAGAAGGTAGTGCCAGGAACTTACGTTAACGACGCACAGCAGTGTGACTACAGGGCTGGCATCACATCTGACCATTTTTCATTCCCATTATTAGCAAAAATAGAGAAAAGAAGAAAATGATTTACACAATTCTTACTATAATTAATAACATAATAGCTTTTTCCTATTATGTTTTCTATGTACATGTAATTTCAATTAAACTGGGATCACTCTAATTTTTATTATTATTACTATTATGTATGTGTGTGGGAGGTTCATATGCAACAGTACATGTATGAAAGTCAGAGGACAACTGCGTGGAGCTCTCACTTTCCATCTTTACTTGGGTTCTGGGGATCAAATGAAGGCTGACAAGCTAGTGCAGCAAGCACCTTTGGTTGCCTTGCTGGTGGTCCCTTTTGTAGTTTTCAAATAAACTTTAAATATCACCTAAAACGCAAACATGTTTATTTTGATGACTTTAGAGTATCAGTTCTAGAAATAGTCAAGTAATTTGTGGAGTACACGTGGCCTCTCAAAATGATTTGGAGAATATGTTTGTGTGTTTATTTAATCATCTTCAAGCCTATTTCTCTATTTCCAAGAGTAGCATTTAATTTTTCCCTTTAAAGTTAACAGCTAATGTTTATTGAGTGATTGGAAGTACTTTTATATGCATCAGTGGATTTCATTCCTACACAAATTTGGGGAACCCATGGTATTCCCACTTCACAAATGAGGAACTTAACTACCTACTTATCAGCTACGCGGCAGTAAGTGGCAGGCAGCATCTGAACAGGACATTTAAGCTCCTGCCTGCCATATCTTTTGCATTCCTAAAATAAGAAAATGAGCACACTTGTTATTTCTATTCCCAAACTCCCCATCCATGTCCATACCCCCTTTACCAATTAAGAGTAATCTTTGTGGTGATATTTTGAACAAATAAAATTTGCCTGAAGATCAGAGGACAGAACATGCCACTAGATTAAACATAGAAGTCAAGCAGTGATGGCACATACCTTTAATGCCAGCACTAAAAAGGTTGACACAGGAAGGGATATGGCTGGGCAGAGAAAGGAATATAAGGTGGAAGGAGACAGGAACTTGTTCTTTTTCAGGCTGAGGAGTTGGTGAGGTAAGAGGTGGTGGCTATGGCTTGCTCTGCTTCTCTGATTTTTCAGCTTTCACCCTGATATCTGGCTCTGGGTTTTTATTATAAGACCATTTAGGATTGGTGCAACATCTGGCACCCAATGTGGGGCACGAATTCATGAAAAAGCAGCTTGCCTGTGGCTTTGCAGCCACCGGCACAGACTGGAGTTACATGCAGCTGGAGTTACATGCAGCTGGAGTCTCCACCCCACCTGGGCTGGAATCCCTACCCTGCCTGTTAGTTTTTTTGTAGCAGCCTCTCTGAAACAGACTTTTGGGCTCCAAAAGCCACAGGAGTTAGCTGCTTTCACATGTTCCCCTGTACAGACAGCTGGCTCTTTTGCTTCTTTCCTCTCCTGATGGATTGTGGTTTTCACTGGACCCCCTCCTCAGGCTGCTGCCTCACTTCAACATCATCAGAATTGTCATTGTCAGAAGATTTGATGAGTCATTTGGGATTTCTTAAGGGGTGGGGGATTAATTTAAAAAAAAAGTCAGAG
Source organism: Peromyscus nudipes (assembly GCA_902168325.1). Lineage (NCBI taxonomy): Eukaryota > Metazoa > Chordata > Mammalia > Rodentia > Cricetidae > Peromyscus > Peromyscus nudipes. The sequence continues at coordinate 42,214 of CABHPH010145737.1, read as the reverse complement.
AGAAAGTTTTTTTTCCCACATTAAAAAATGGGAAACATTTTTACAATGAAGAGAGTTAGGTCTCTGTATGATTACATGATGAATGGTTTAAAAATGGAACAATAAAATGAGAGCATAATTAACTTAGATGGGATTGACGTAATGTCAATTATAAACATTATCAGTTTGATCATTCTTGTTTTATTCCTAAAAAATTTGATTAATATGAATGCCAAATTGGTTGATATGAATGCCAAGATATAAGTCTTAAAAAATTTATTAAAACAGATCATAGAGATATTCAGACCCAGACAGAGGAATTAAAAAAAAATCTCAACATTGCATTATAAGGTTACAGAGAAACAGCCTAAGGCTTTCAAACAGCCATCCTTACTTTATCCACTAACCTTACAGGAACTACCAAATGATACATATCCCCCAGACTATGTACAAGCTAAATGGACTCCTATGCAAATGTTAGATTTGAGCAGAGTCAAGGAAGCAATAGTCTCATATGGCATGCATTCACCTTTTGTGAAGCAGATGTTAAATTCATGGTCAATTTGTAATAGAATTATCCCTCAAGACTGGAGAGATTTGGTTACAGCAGTCTTGGAGGCTGGTCCCCAAATACAATGCAGGAACTGGTAGAAGGATGAGGTAAGACCATTGAACAATAGGACTAGAGGTATTGAAATTTCCCAAGATCAACTTCTTAGAGAGGGCAATTATGCTGATATACAAAGACAATCTTTATATGATGACCACACCCTAGCTTTATGCTACACAGCAGCCTTGAATGCTTAGGACAGAATAGAAGAAATTTAAAAAAATTGAGTCATTTACTAAAGTTATTACTAAAGGGCCCAAAAGAAACCTTCACTGATTTCTTACAAAGATTGATTTCAACAGTAAATAAAATGATACCAAATTCAGAAGCTAGAAAAATAATAATTGAATCTTTGGCTTTTGAAAATACTAATGAAGAATGCAAAAGGGAAATTAGGCTGTTAAAGGCAAGATCAGCACCCTTGGAGGAGTGGATCTGAGATACAATTAATATTAAATCTCATGATCATGATGATACTTGGATAGGAGAGATGATTTCCAGAGGTTTGAAGAAAAATCATAATGTCAAGTGTTTCAATTGTAGTAAATAAGGTCATCTAAGAAGGGAATATAAACAGGGCATTCCTAGAAACAATGTTTTTTCAAGAAATAATCCCAACAGAACTCCCTCCCTCCTGATTATGCAAAAGATATGGCAAAGGCAGACATTGGACTGATGAATATAGATCAACAAGGGACATACAAGGTAATCTCTTGCCTCTGTCATTGGGAAATGCCCTGAGGGGCCTCTCACAGGCCCCCATGTCAAATTCTGTTCAATCCTTTGCTGTCATTATGGAAAAAACTCCTTCCCAGAGCAATTACAAAACCTAATGCCTATTATAAGAAACCATACTGCTCTGGATGACAGAGCGGCTTTAAAAAATAAAATAAAAATTTAAACAAAAATCGTAAATCAAAATTAATAAAGATTAGATTTGGAAACTCACAAAAGTTAGGGTTGGGGAAGGGTTTTGTTTTTGTCTTTTCAGGAAAATAAAAACAACCAACTTAAAGAATTTAAAGACCTTTGGGCAAATAAGCATCCAAAGATGAAGGGAAAACTACCCCCAAAAAATTAGCAAGAAAAAATATAATCTATCCTAATGTGATCTCTGAAGTCTCCAAAAAGATGATGGGATCCCACAACAATGATTCCACACGGACTATATAATGCCACCACGCTGACAAACACCACCCAAAGATTGGCTTTGGACTCCAAATTGTCCAGGACAATTTTGAGATGGCTAGCTAAGATGATCCAGCCTCACAGACTACTCTAGCCAGGACTTGAGACAAGCCCTACACTTTCTGATTATGCAGAGACTGGACAACAAATGATACAGTTACCTCTCCCAGGACTTGACAATTCACCCAAAATTTTTCTTTTCAGGATCCCCTAAAGATACTGTCATCCGCAGACAGCAGGAAGTAATTTTTTAGAATATGACGCCCACATTCCCAAGAGGTGGGTGGATGGGTTTGGATCATTCAATGATTATGGATAATTGTCATTATTTAAGATGGTTGGTTACAAGTTGTTATTGTTAATGGTCAGGAAAAAGGCTAAACAAAGGAGATTAGATTCAGGGTTCTTGTTTTGAAAAAAAAAAGGTAGATACAGATATGATGGGACAATAGGTAAATTACTGAATCTACTCTGAAAAAAAAAGAAAATATAGATATTATAAGATAAAAAATTATTGACTCTATTTTTAAAAAGCTACTACTAGTTTTAAATATTTTACATTAGATTGGGCTTATGTATATTGATACAAATTTGAGATTAATTTTGTTAAAATATACTATACATATATTTCTACTCTTGTTCAAGATATTGTACATATACAGCTCATTTAACAATGTAATGCAAATTGCTAGACCTTGAAAGTTATTAGTACAAACTATTTAAGATAATAAAGAAATGCAAGATGTTAGTCACCTATTACAATCAAACTTGTAGTCGGGTTAGGCATGTTTTCAAGGTTAAACAGAGATATATTTTAGATAGACATCTCATCTTCAAACACTTCAGAGATCTACAGAATATGGTATTTAAGATGTTTTATTAACAGAGATTCTTTTTTTTAATGACAAAGAGACATGTCTGCTCTTGGCAACACAACCTACTTCAGAGAAGATGATAGGCATTGAAGGAACTCCTTATGGAGTTTACTTTCTTTATGGCAAAAGATAGCCACTGGGCAAGAAAATGCCCCTGCCTTGATGGCTGACAATATGCTGTCCAAATGGACAAGCAGGATACAAAAAGGACTGCTGAACCTTGCCAAAACAAGGGAGGACAGCCCATCAGAATACTGCTTCACAGAAAAGTCTGTCAGATATGCTAGGCCTATAGACCAAGGATGAATGCTCCAACACTGTAGAAGAATCTTGAATGACTGTCTAGGCAGCCAGCTGTTTCTGTCATTTCTCACATTTTTTGGAAGTTGCTTGCTTGCACTTCCTGTTTACTTGGGAAATATTATTTCCTTCTTGGGTCTCTGATGGAGCTGAAGACTAGATAATTATAGTTATAGTTTTTCCTTATTAACAAACAAAGAAAAGAAACTCACTAAAAAGATGTGAAATGTGTAAATTTAAAAGACATCAAAAGATAGTTTTCGGTTGGTAATACAAATTAGAATAGACAATGAACTAGGTACAACACTTTGGACTCACCAAAAATAGGATAAATAATGGAATATTTTCTCTAGCCATATAATCCTTCTATCCAAAGTCATTATTCATTTCATTAAATACCCCAGAGACATTTCTCCATCTTCTTCTGGATCCTTGGAGTTGAAAAGTGTTTAATATCGAGAAAATTGTATTATTTAGGCAAGTACCCAATTTTGTTATATTAATTTTTATTTACATAGTTGTAGGATGTTTTTATCTTATCCTTGAGATTATAAAGATTTAAATTTCCTAGGAAAAGCCTATTCTTGTCTGAAATTTTGTCTGTATCCAGTAAGTCTGTCATTTATTATTCAAGATATTTTTTTAAATAGTGGAGAAAAGGTTTCTAGTTTCTATTTTGCCTTTTTTTCTGTTTAGTTAGATTCTTCCCTCTGAAGCACCCATCCTGGGCATTCTGAGCTCATGTATATTCCTCTGTGTTTATCTTCTCATATGAAAATTTTTATCTTTCCCTATCTGTCCTTTTGTATACTGAACGTTTGGAGTTGTCTTCTCCTTCACAAATTTGGGTTTCTGAAAATCCAACATATATTTTCCTCTGCTGTACTTCTGAATTTGATATGAACATTGTTCAACTATATGAATCCTTTATTGTCTTATACCTTGACTCTTCAGAACTACTTATTCTAATTTAATACAGCCCACATCTTCTGAAGACTGTTGATGCCCATTTGGCGTTCATATTTTTGGAAACTTGCTTTTGTTAAGAATAATTTTATTTGATAGAATGGCAGTGTTTTTGTTCCACAGAACACGTTTTCTTTTTGTGAGGTATCATTTCAAGCACCAGGCCCTTTTCCATTTGTCTATGCTTGTAGAGAGAGGTCTTAGCTTGCTACTTTGAGAATTGATGTGAGTTCTATCAGACACCAAGGGAGTGCTTCTCATCTTCAGGATGTACAAGGAAGGAGAGGAGAAAAACCAAATCTCAGGTGAACTTCCAGTGTTCTGACATGTGTGTACACATGTCCTGCAATAGGATTTTCTGTAATGATGAAATATTCTGTACCTGTGCTGTTCAGTGTGGTACCCATAGACGATGCAGATCTTGTATATTTAAAATGCAATTGTTACAACACATCTTGCATAATTTTCTTATTAATTTAAATCCTATTCTAAACAGTTGCATGTAGCAGTATTACCATATAGTGCACGTCTGGAGAAATTCTCTCACAGGGTGGTCCCTAGCTCAGCAGCATTAGCATCTCCTGGATACTTGCCACAAATAAGAATTCTTGGGTCCTGCTCTAGCATCTGTGAAAGTGGGCCCACCAATCTACATTTGCACAGATTCCCACATGATCCTGATGCATGCTGACAGCTCGGAATTGCCGACCTACCTATGGTGAGTTAGGAGAGCACAGAACAGTCATAGGTGTTTTCTTTCTATAGATTCTCTTGTTTCTTCCCTACACTTGAAGGAGCAGCCAGGAGTGAACTGGGGCAATGTCCTCATTCTTTACTTGTCACAGTTGTCCTCATTAAGAACTGACCGTGACAATGTCTCCCTTAAGTGTAAGCCAGGAGTGAACATGTTTCACGATCCTCTCTTGCTGACCTCTGGCAGCCTGCATGCTTCCCAGGGGTACCTGTAGGATCCACTGACTTCTCACCCTGTTGTTTCTTCACTTCCCTCTCCCAGCCTTCCAGGTCTCCAGGTACGACTTGCATCGGTTGTTTCCTACACATCTTACCTATCTTCAATCCCAATCATTTTGTCTTTTATCTTGCAGAAATCTTTGAATGTCACTCATTATTAATTTCTCATGCTGATGCAGTTTCTTTTTTTTTTCTTCCTTATTTTACATGTGCTGGTCACTTGTAAGGGGATTCAGAAGGAGCTGAAATCAACCAGTGCATTCAAACTCCTGCTCTCCCAAGAAATTCTATGTCCCTCTTAATGCCTCACTTTTCATAGAATTCTGTAATGTTCCTTTAGTCTTTAAATTTCATTTGATCCACAAAACATCCCTGTGATGTCAGTTCCCTATGTTAAAGATAAGGAGACCACGGCTTCTATCATTTAATGGTCTCTATAAGGGAAATAGGAAGTTCATCTGCTTTGCAAAGTACCCAACATTCAGGAAATGGCAGATATATTTATTGAATCTGTATTACAGAACAGATGCTGTATTAAATGTTTGCATTCATTATCTTATCTAAGTCTCATAATGTTTTTCCATTTCGCAGGTGTTAAATAAAACTAGACAGGTTAAATAACTCCTAATAAATTACAGACCTATAGTGAAAGCTCAGGTGCTCTTCTGGCTGTGCCTTCACTGAACAGCGGTGTTAGCTCCTAAGTTTGGAGAATAATCAAATGGTCCAGGCCAGGAAAGGAGCATTGCCTTTTGTATCACGCCATTTGTCAGACTCTGGATTGTTTGATTAGTCTTGTATACTACTACAAAATCCAGAGTCCATTTTTGATAACAAAATAAAATATGAGCCGGGCGTTGGTGGCGCACGCCTTTAATCCCAGCACTCGGGAGGCAGAGGCAGGCGGATCTCTGTGAGTTCGAGGCCAGCCTGGGCTACCAAGTGAGCTCCAGGAAAGGCGCAAAGCTACACAGAGAAACCCTGTCTTGAAAAACCAAAAATAAAATAAAATAAAATAAAATAAAATAAAATAAAATATGAGATAAAACAAAAGCCATCACATCAAAGTTGGACAAGGCAAATGAACAGATGGAAAAGAGCCCAAGAGAAGGCACAAGAATCAGAGACCTACTTCTTCACACACTCAGGAGTCCCATAAAAACACTAGACAGAAAACTATAATGTATAGGCATAGGACCTGGTGTAGACCCATGGAAGCCCCGTGCATGCTGCTCCAGTCAGAGCCCATTTTCGAGTAGTCAACACAGAGGCAAATACATCAACTTGCCATAATTTTAATCTTTGGCTTTTATTTTGAATGGAATGCCCCGAACCATGTGAGTCTTTACTTTCATCTCCAATCATGCTAAGTATCCTTGGCATACGTGATGCATGCCAGGCTGCCTACCAACAGCCCCTGGCAAAAGGCTTGGTGAATGGCCTGGTTACTTTTAAACCTTTCTCAGCCTGCCTTTGTGGTGATGTGCACTCATAGACCCATTCAGTACTTCATTTTAAGCTCCAGTTTGGAGAACAAGTATGCAGCTTGAGAGCAACTACAGATTTAAAGGCATCCCATCTCCAAGCCAGTACTAACCAGACATAGTCTCACCACTAAAGAGAACAGCATCTTTCTCAGAATTCTGACCTATCCGATAAGACCGATGCAGAGATGGAATCTCTGCTTTCAATTGCCCAAGCAATGAGTTTTCCATCTATTTCACCCAATATTTGTTTTTCCCCTCTTTTTATTCATGGGTATGTGTGTGTTTGTGTATGGGGTGTCTGCAGAGGTCAGAAGGGGGCATCAGACCCCTGGAGGTGGAGTGACAGGTTATGAGCAGTCTGAAGTAGGTACTGGGAACGGAATTTGGTACTGTGCAAGGGTATCAAGGGTTTCTATTGCTGAACAGTCTCTCCAGATTAAGGATAATTTGATACTGTTTTAGTTCCTTTCATATGATAGTAAAACATCCTACATTGTTACAGAACACCATTGTTTACAAAGGCTATTCATTGACCATATTTAGTTGGTGTAAAATTGAAGACAGTCTGTGGAATGGACACCATTTCCCCTATTTTATCAGTCAGGAAACCAAAGTTCTTTAATCCTCAGCCACTTGATCCTTCAACAAGTGCATGTGTCACCCTGAGGTAATGACAAGACAAAGAGGAATAAACACAGGCATCCTCTTGAGAGGATGCTTAGAGCCAGGAGACAGGACCAGTGCCAGGCAGGGCTGAGCGTGCACTGCTAAAGGGGTTTGGTGGGATTTGGAGGACGAGGAGACCACTTGGATGGGAAAATTAAGCACTGGAGAATAGGTCCAATTTAGGAGAAAATGAGTGACAGATACTGCCAGCAGAGGAAAGACAAATGGAGACACAAGCACAGGAAGGTTTAGATTGCATGAGAAGACTGAGTCCCTATGGCTTCCTTGCTGGAGCAGGGCATGAAGGGGCTGCTGGATGATGAGGCTGCACTGTTGGAGGGTGGTACAAGTGACTTAAACAAAGGAGCCTGCAGAAGTGGACACAAATTCAAGTTCTCAGACTCCAAGCTTGGTTCTTTTCAACCATAGCCTAGCTACCTTCCAAAGCTACTAATGTAGTATAGCTCAGCAGGCTTGAAAAATAGACATTGGAACAGAAAACTAATTTGCCTTTGAAAGCCCTCTGTGCCAATATTTCCTCTAACACTTGCTCCACAGGAAGGAATTCATGCCAGGTACTGTAAACCTAGGCAGAAGCCCATGGCTGTGAGGCCATAGGCCTGGGCTGGAACCTTCCATTGCTATCTCACTAAATGGACATGATATCAGACTGATTTCTATATTTTTTAATGCTTCTGCTTGCATTGCTGTGGATATCGCTCTGTATAAATAAAATTCTGATTGGCCAGTAGCCAGGCAGGAAGTATAGGCGGGACAAGCAGAGAAGAGAATTCTGGGAACAGGAAGGCTGAGTCAGGAGAGACGCTGCCAGCCACCTCCATGACAAGCGAGATGTAAGGTACCGGTAAGCCACAAGCTACGTGGCAACTTATAGACTAATAGATATGGGTTAATTTAAGATATAAGAACTAGATAACTGCTGCGGCCATACAGTTTGTAAGCAATATACGTCTCTGTGTGTTTACTTGGTTGGGTCCGAGCGGCTGCAGGACTGGCGGGTGAGAGAGATTTGTTCTGACCGTGGGCCAGGCAGGACTGGAGCAAACTCCAGCAACCTTGTATACCTGGATTGCTGTCAACCTTGGTCAGGGAAGCAGTGAGCAGTAGTCAGTGAAGATACTCATACCTGGTCCAAGTGCTAAAGAGAAACGACTGAGTGCTAAGCTCTAAATGAGACATAGTTATCAAAGCCTCCAGCAAGGCTCGGGGAAGAGGGAGCAGAAAGAATGGAAGAGCTGGAGGATGAGGATGAGCGATTTGAAACGTTGTCTTCTGGACATGGCATGACTACTGTACTCATGAACTCACGGTACACATGGCTTCCTGCTAAAGACCGGAACCAGGTCAAACCAGCTCACTCTCCACTGAAGAGCTATGGGAAACTGAGAACTGATCATTCTTTGAGGATGTCAGCACTGGTTGTCTGTCACACTCCAGTGGTTGGCCTAAGACCTGTGTATATCAGGGCAGCACTGATTAGACTCAATGAGTTATTACAAAAAAATAAGAGGTCATGAAGTTAGAAAGAGGGCATGTGATTAAAAAAAAACCAGGAGGTGTTGAAGAGGGGAAATAAAAGGTGTGTATGATCATATTTCTATAGTGTGTGTGCGTGTGTGTGTGTGTGTGTGTGTGTGTGTGTGTGTGTGTGAAATTCTCAAAGAACAAATTAAGTATAAAAATGTGGTTACTTGCAAAAATGAACTGAGAAATATATATTTTAAGGTTACTGCTGAATCTTTACAGAGATCAGCCTCAGTACGTGTCATATCAAATGCAGTTCAGTCTGTCTCCACACTTCTAGAAATCCAGGGAAGAAATAGCAGGGAGAAGTGTTTTGCATTTTGACAGGAGGGTCAAGAAGCCCTGAGTTGTTAAGCAGTTACTTATCCCTAGTCAGGTCTTGTCTACTCTATTGTGTAAGTGGAAGTGCGAATCTTGGTGGACTGAAAATCAAACCAGACATGTTCTCGGTTAGACCAACATTTAAGGCAATTGATTTTGCTGCTGTGACTACGTCAGCTTGTCCTTATCTGTCATGTTCATTACACAGAATTTGCCCCTGTGGTTCCTGGGCCTGTGGGTATTCACCGCCTGACTCAGAGTCTGGAAGAGTTAGGAACAGAGCTAGGAATCATAAAACAATTCACATTTTGGAAATGATATAACAAGAAATGGAATAAAAATACAATCTAGTTCTTATTCTAAATCTAAAGAAAATTTCACTTTGCAATTTTATGTTGTAATTGCTGTAAGTAGTAGCAAACATTTTAAATGCAAACTTCCATAATGAAAAGAAGGCTGAGATTTACAAATATTCTCCACTTTCTTACCGTTTCCATTAAGGGACCCACTTGAGCCAATGAGCTCTGTCCCTGGAATAAAACCTAGCATAGGGAAGAGAATGAAATTTATACTTCTAACTAATTCATTATACATAAAACCAAGTGCTGCTGGTGGTGTCGTGTTAGTTAATGGCTTTCTAGAAAGTGTTAAAAATACACAAATGAGTAGTTTAAATGTTACTTTAAATCAGCTTTCCACTCAAAACCAAACCCTCAAGTTACTTATAAAAACATGCCCTCTAATTCTTATCCAGGAAGCACTCCTAAGTGAATAGATGATAATCTGGCAACTTGAATTTAAGAAATACTTATCTACCACTAGGGCAGTTAGTTTAGACTACTCACTGTTTGGTTTCTAACGAGCAAATACACTTTTGTTTTTCTGTTTTAAGTATTATTTTCATGGTTCCATTTATTTAGGGGAAATTATCTATGGTGTACAGATGAAAGAGAGATATCAACTGAGCAAATTATGGCATTCATAATTAAATGCTTCCTGTACGTAGTCTCCAACACTGTTAAAAGAAGCCGTCACTCCAACAATCCAAAAATTGAATATGTTTAGCATAAAACTGCATTAAACAGACCCTTAGGGTTTTTATTAATTCATTTGGAATGAAATCAGCAGAGTTTTGGCCACAAGTTTTCATATTAACTCACCAATTCCAAAACTTTGTTCATGGTTTTTAAAAGCACATATTAAATAGACAATACTAGGGTGCACTTGATAACTGAATAGGTCACTGTTCCATTTGAGAGAAAAAATATGGAGATTCAGATTTTGGCATTGAACCAAAGAATGATGAACAGTACATTTTCCACGAAGAATAGCTTTAATATTCAAACATCTAACAGAGCTATCTGGCTGATTAATGGAGATCAGAATGAAATTGAGGCCAGGCCATACGGAAGCTGAAAGAGGCCCCAGTTACATTGGTCAATGGGGTTTGAAGTCCTAATGTAGGTTTTTGATCAGTCCTTGGTTCTGCCTTCTGTTTTACCTAGTCAATGTTACAGACCATCAGTTTTTATTTTTTAAATATCTGTAAAATCTAATTGCTTCATTCTTTCCTATCCATAACTGATTCCGGCTCATTATTGACGTCTCAGTATCTTTTCCTCACAGAGGCTTATTCTAATCCTAATTTAAGAAATCGCCATTACTAACCTTTAGCTGTGTAACCCCCATAGCCTCCCACCTCTTTCCATCACTCTTTAATTTTGTTTTATTTACTTAAGATTACAAACTCTTTTTGCTTATTGGGCACCATTCCCATCATTACGATATAAACTTTTTTTAAGGACAATGATTTTATCCGTTAACAGATAAATTCTGGTATCCAGACTAGCCTCTGGAATGTGGCAAATGTTTTCCTGCCTTGCCTGGGTAACAATGAAAAGTTCTCTAACTAGTCTCCTTGACAAAGCCTTACCCTCTCCCTCCAGGTCATATTCTCCACCAGGGCTACACTGTTCTCTATAATTCGAGGACACTCATGCTGCACGCACCACTATTCAAAGCTCCTCAATGTTTCTTCGAAATTGAAATAAATATCACCAAAGCATAGGGTGGTAAGTGCAATCACTTCAAGTAGGTTCACAGAAGAACCTTTAACAGTTATCTTTTATTTATTTTAATGTTCATTCTTATAAAGTTTCATCAACTAGATGGCACATTAAGCCCATGATATCAGAGATATTACTTGAGATTAAAAAAAACCAAACCCTATAAGTCCGTTTAGAGACATAGGGAACAAAACAAAACAAGGAATACATCCTCAAGTGAATCTGGACTGTGCTGTTCTAGAGAATAAAGCCCAGAGGCACCGTTTCAATTGCACTGAGCCCCAGCTTTCCTCTGTGGCATAACAGTCACCACGTCTTGTCCTACACTTTCTGTCTTAGTGAATTCAAGCTATCTGCAGCTCTTTCCCCCATTATCCTGTGCTCATCTGTGTAGTCCAGCTACTTCCTACGATTAGAACATCATTGGTTTATCCTTGTACCGTACTATCTATCCCCTGACCAGCTTCACTCATCCTTATGACTCCGCTCAGGTTACCAACCCCAAGAGACCTTCCTTTTGTTTCCTCTACCCAAGTCTTCCCTTCCAGTCTTTGTTGTCATAGCATCTTCCAAGTGGAACATTCCTAACATTAGGGTCAAAGTGATCTCTTAGTTAGTAGGCCCAACCTCTGCCACAAGGCATGAATGAATGCTTCGTTAGAACAATACTTACTAAGCTATCAAGAGTAATTAGTTTTTAACTTTTCCCCCACAATACGTCCTTGCATGACATCTATTGGATTCCTTCATTTCATTCATTCAATTGTACAAAGTTCAGGTGCTAGCTTGGTAACTAGCTTGTTCAGTGAAAAGGTCCGAGCAACACCTCATGCTATGCTTTGTTGGTAGATGTGACATTAATCTTGACTGTTAACTTGATGGGATTTAGAATCACCGTGGACACGAATCTCAAGGTGTGCTTGCGAGGGATTATCTAGATTATGCTAATTGAAGTGGGGAGACCACCCTAGAAGTAAGCAGTGTCATTGTCTGGAGGCAAGGCCTGAATAAAAAGGACAAAGCCATCTGCACGCCTGCATTCATTGAGTTTTGCTTCCTGACTGTGGTTGCCATGTGATCAGCTGCCCCCCCACCCTACTTCTACGCCTTCTCTGCTGTGATGGAATGCACCTTCTGGAACTGTAAGCCTACAGAAACTAGTCTTTCTTAGGTTGTTGTTATCATGCATTTTTGTTATGGCAGCCATATAAATAACTAATAACAGTGGGGAAGAAAGATGAATCAAGATGGGATGAAGTAAGATTTAGGTAATGTTGAAAATAACAGTTGAATTTATAGATAAGAAATGCTATATCTCTTCAGAGATTGCATGATAATCCATAGTTCACAAATCAAAGGTTTGTATAGGGATGGGAGTGGAAGGTTAATGTGTGTGTGTGTGTGTGTGTGTGTGTGTGTGTGTGTATCTTGGAAACTTGAAGATCTTGGGTATTCTCTTTTTTGTCTTGGGAAGTTGAATCAATAACAATCCTTATATTCCTGGGAATGTCCTGAAGGGGTTAGGGTAAATGGCTGGCTGGTACTGAATCAATACTCAACTAACTTGGGATAAAGAGTAGATACTAAGAACCAGACACCCTGATGTGAGAGTGTGTGTCCACTAAACAGACCATCCTATGGATATCAGACACTGTGGAGTTAGAGAGGAACAAAAATCATCCTCTGCAGATTCCAAGGTGGCATTATGCAGGCCATACCCAACGACAAATGACTGCAGTCACCAAAGGAGGCTGCGGCCCAATTTTACAGAGCGCATTTGGGGGATTACATCTTTGTCAGACACAATGGACAAGGGACTATGAAAAGGACACCGATTTCAGAATGCTTAGTGCTTGAGAAATCACATGAAGCCAGCTAGAAACAATTCTGGGAAGAGAGCAGAGTAACAAACATCTGGAAAGTGTCTCTCTCCCCTCTTAGAAAGCAATCTCACTGGCCAAATCTGTCTGCCATAACTATTTTTGGAACTCAGGAGTTTATTGATGGCTTGAAGCATCCAGAGGAAGGTTTGGATTGCAAATTGGCTAATGCCCAATCAGTTTGAACTCTTAGCACACTATCAACTACCTATTCCCCATTGTTAGCTCCAGGTAGGCAGCTGTGCACCTGTTCCTGGGGCATCCACACAAAGATTCAGAGAGTCAGCATGCATGCAAAGAGGGCTCTGGCCTCTGAAGGGCAGCAGTTTGTGCTCTGGCCTCAGATTGCTACTTAGGATCAGGCAGAGGCAACAGTCAATATTGTTGCAACATTCACACCACATTGTTGCATTACCCACCCACCCCCACCTCCCCACTCCCCACACACTCTAAAGCAGCTGCAATACAGGTGAAATTGGAATGTCTCTTCATATGCTCAGGAGAGGTTTCCAAAGTACCAACGGTAGACTAGAAAACAACAGTACAAGCAAACCACCAACCGGAACACACACCACCAACCGGAACACCCACCAACAACCGGAACACCCAACAACAACCGGAACACTCACCAATACCCACAACACCCACCAACACCCACCAACAACTGGAACACCCACCAACAACCACAACACCCACCAACAACCACAACACCCAC
>CABHPH010145737.1:8221-28634 GCA_902168325.1 Peromyscus nudipes | reverse complement strand
CAACACCCACCAACAACCACAACACCCACCAACAACCACAACACCCATCAACAACCGGAACACCCAAGTACACCCACGAGAGTGGAAGAGTGATGGCACAATATATTCCTTACTTTCCTCATCTTTGTGACAAAAATGCCCGGCAGAAGGAACGTAAGGGAGGAGGGTTTGTCTTGGCTCACGGTTTCAGGATGTTTTGGTTGATATTGGTGGGTAAGGGATGCCCACAAGCATGGCTCAGTCACCGTTGGTGGGGGTGTAAAGTGTCTGGCCACAAAGTGATGGTAAAACAAGAAGCAGAGAATGGGTCAGAAATGGGGCTGGGCCGCTCACTTCTGTCAGCTGGGGCCTGTATACTACAGTTTCTATAATCCTCCCAAACAGTGCCTCCATCTGGGCATATATTTAAACATTTATGTGGTGATATTTTATTTGTATGTTAATAAAGTTTGCCTGGAGATCAGAGGAAACAGCAAACCAGTAAACACAAAAGTCAGGCAGTGGTAGCACATGCCCTTAATCCGATCATGTGGCAGGCAGAGTCTCTGTGTGTTCAAGGACACACTAGTGAACAGCCAAGCGTGGTGACACACAACTTTAATCCCAGTACCAACCATAGAGACCTGGAGGTCTGCACAGACAGGCAGTGACAAGGAAGTGAGGTAGCTGGGCTAAGAGCCAATGAGAGGGCAGAAGAGCAACAGCAAGGCAATAAAGGCACAGGTAGACAGGAATTAGTCTCTTTTTTTGGAGGCTACAGAGCTGGTGAGGTAAGGTGGTTGGTGGCTCTCACTATTTCCCTGATCTCTAAGGCTTTCACCCCTATATTTGGCTCTGTGTTCTTTATTTAATAAGACTGCTTAGAAATTCATCTACACATGTATTTATATAGTCAAACACATTAGCCTATGAGGAATAGTCACATTTAAACCTTAACCCATAGTTAAGGCAAATATCTATATTTCAACAACAAGAATGATAACAAAAATCACAAGCCATATGGGAAAAAAAAACAGGAAGCAGAAGATGCCTGATTTAAAGGAAAAACAGAACCACTGGGAACTATAAGAAATCGGATGATAGCAAAAGTAGGAAAAGATTTCAATTTTATTAAAGATCAAAGAACTAAAGGAACAAGTGTAAAAAATGTATAGAAAGTGACATATGAACAAAATAGATACATTGTTAAAGACAAAACTTTAAAAGGATGCAAAAGGAAAATTTTAAATAGAAAATATGCTTTTCTCAAAGGTTCACTAGAGGAGTTCAAAGGCAGGAATGAGTAGGCAGGAATATTAATGTACACACATGCAGCGAATTTCAGATCCCCAGAACATATGAAGTAAATGTTATAATAAAAACAATTCTATTATAATAGTTAAATACTTCACCGCCCCATTTTCAATAGTGAACAGAACAAGCAGAGGAAGCCTCATAAGGAAGTCAAGAACATAATTAACTCAGTGTAACAATCAGAACTAATAGAAATATCCTGAAAAAATCTGCCTACTGTCAACAGAATACATGCCTTCCTCATGAATATTAGACCACATATTGGGACAAACCATATGTAAGCTTACAAATGATCTCAGTAAAAGATAAAAATATGTCACATAAAATGTCCTTCTAGATAAAGTCAGAAGGAAAACTAGGAAATCTACAAAATTGTCTAAAACAAACATACAAACACGAACACAAGTAAAAAAAAAAATCAGTGGATCATGGGAAATTTGAAATTATTTAGAAAAGAACAAACACAAATACCTACCAAAATCTATGGATGAGGCAGTCCTCACTTGTTCAGCAAATTTGGTTATTTAGGGTAGGGGCAATGCTGATGTGCTGTGGGAGAGTTGGTACATGATTATGATTAGGGGTGGACTCTGCATGGGTTGGTTTGTATGCTCAAAGGCCATCATTTACATAACTCTAGGAATTAGCTCTGGGAAGGGCTGGGTCTCCTGAATCAAAGCCTCAGATGCTAGCCTATTCAGATACAAATAAGAAAATAATCAAATCAATAAAGCTCAGGCCTAGTTGGCATATACTTACTCATACAGTTATGTAGGTATAGAGGCAGAACAGATCTCTCCTACTGCCCATGCCTTAGCACCCTCTGAAAAATCACAAGGATAATAGGACCCTACAGTGGCTGAGCAAAGATGTCTATAAGATCTTACAACTCTACAAGTGATTTTGTTTTCCTATATCCATCTTTAAGGTCAAAGACCACAGTAGCAAAGATAATAGTTAGTCTTGACTAGTACTTTGGCACGGAAAGTCGAAGATGAAGTCATTTAACTTACTTTGTTAAGTGACAGAAAACATGAACATGAAACATATTTGGGAAGTGGGATTATAATGATGTCTAAGTTAAGACATTTAAATCTCTTTCTTCTCAACATTGTTCATCTGAGAGACTTTATGGAAAGCACTCTTTGAAGGTACCCTTCGAAATGTCTTCCTGTGGAGAGTTAATAACCCTTTACAGCTGCTCACACACTTCTGTAATGTTGTCACCATTTCACTGGGTATCATGCAGGGCTGTCACTGACCCCGGTAGTATCTGTGGATCATCTTTCATAGAGAGAAAAATAGTCCTGTACAATTTTTCAGCTATTGATAGAGTTTCTGTCTTAAAGTGCTATCAACAAATATGATGTCTTGTTCCAGTCATTTATTCTATGTAATTCCTTCCACATGAGCACCAAGTCTTAACCTCATTAGAATGTGAACTTGAAATACAGGACATCACTCCTTTAAGCAGATCGAGGTGTAGAACAGACTCCTCGGGTGTAGTTTCTGGAAGATAGCTCCTTGGGTGTTGTTATTCATCTTGTCTGCTGTGAGCTTCAGAGTTCACTTATTCAAAGCTCTCAATGTTCCCAAATGCTAAGACAGAAGCATTTCAAAAAGGGAAGATGGGAAGCAAACAGCAGTGTGTAGACTATAGAAACCCTGGAATCCAGCTGTATGCAGGGTTGCTCGTTTTTGTTTTTTTCTCCCAATTGGAGCTCAGTCCTGTTGTCTCAAACTTACTCACTATTGCTTTTGGTTCTTGGGGCAATAGAAAGGAGCTCCCAGAACTGCAAGGAAGTAAAGTTACCCTTAAACTATTCAGTTGTGGGATTTTGTTATGCAAACCCTAGGAAATGAATAGACCATCATTAAAATGAGTTCTAGTCTCCAGGTTCTTGGCTTTTCCTTCTTAACAATCTTTCATTGAATTTTTAAATTAAATTTTCTTTATTAAAATAGATTCTTCTATCATACAACACATATTCTTATGCACTATTTGTGTTCAAAAAGCTTAGGGAGTGCAAGTGATATTTTATATACTGTACTTGACCTGGTCCTTTTAGTACAACCTAAGCATGCTTCTAACATAATCATCATCTCAGAAAGGGTATGGGATTTGTGTGCATTCATTCAGAACCTATCATTAGGAAAATGTCCTATCTGAAGACCTCTTCAAGACAAGCCCTTTCTACCCAGAGTTCCCTGTGAGACTGCCGGGTGACTCTGTGTGGAACTCAAGCATTTAAACAGTTCCATCCCCTAGTGAGGAGGAGTCCCAGGCAAGGCTGTAAGGTCCTGGGACCTTCCCTTATATCTGGAACTTCCCATGAAGTTCTGTCTTTGATTTCTTTTTTGAGGATTTAATTAAAAAAAAAAAAACTTATAGTCTTCCCATGGGATTACATCTTAGGTCATATTTTCCTGATAGCTCTATAGTTATGAGCTCTGCCCAAAAGCCATTTTTCAAATATTTGATTAATTTGGCACCTAGAAAGATTAAGAAAGTAAGCCAACTAAATATATAATATATACGTATATGTATATAAATAGAGATATAGATAACCCAATAAGTATTTGCATTTAATAGTCAATCCTCTCACTTTCATGAGACTTAGCACATTCTGTGTGAAAATCTTAGATCATGTTTAGGCACTCTATTTTACACTGTAAGCAACACTTGCCAGAGCCCTGTCATTATATCAACAGCATCCTTTCTGAAGCCTTTGCTCACATTTGCCTTCCTCTCCCTGACCCCAGTGACAGCCCGCTCATCTGCTCCAGGCTTCCGCTAACACTTGTCTTTTGAAGCTTCTACCCAACATTCTCTTTGGGGCCTAATAGAATGTCATGAACACTTTCCAACACCCTCCAAGCTACCTGGATTAAAAAGTTATTGTGATACGTTTGAAGATACTGAAATGGCAGCGCTGTTTTTCCAGGTACTAAAATCCACTGCAGTCACGGTTGCTATTTAAAATAATATTGCAAAAGCACAATCCCCTCAGAGGTTTGCTCCCATGTCTGATGGTTGGTTGATGCCTCGAGAGCTGTGAGAAAATAAAGTTATGGACTTTAAACCACTCACTGCTCGTATTGTTACGACTGCCCTGGGAAACTTACAACCTTTAAAAAGAGGTGGGGGGAAATCCCCTACTTCTGACAACTGAATCAGACATTTATAAAACATAATATAGTATCTGGTAGCCTCCAGGTACAAGATGAATAAATCATCCCCTTGGCAATAAGACTGTATGTGTCAGCAATTAGAGATGTAAAATGGGACTCTTAACAACTGAGAACTTTTTAATATGTTTGTAGTGCGTACGTCCCTGAATAGTCACGCCATCTCTTTATAGTACCCTAATAGTTTACCAGGTAATCATTGTGAACCCTGTTGGATTTATTCTACCTCATAGCTATATTCCCTTTCTCATGAGAACTTTCTTTTCTTGGTAATCAATTTCAAGACATCTCTAAGATGAGGTATTGGGAAGTATTTAAGCATAACCGAGAACTGAAATTTTGAAATGAGTGTGGGTCTGGGGCACAGTTTAATTGTAGTGTACATACTTCACATGTCGGAGACCCTGGGTCCAGTTCCCAGAGCAGTAAAGAAAAAGGGGCTTGTTGGTCCCCAGGCTGTGTAACAAGCACAGCCTGCCCCTACCTCATCCATGCCTGTTGACAGGCAGTTCTTAATAAGTGATGGGATTATTTTAAGATTTGAGTCTGTTTACTTCTCATGAACAACTAATAAAAAGAATATGTTTTTTAGTTACCCTAAACATGTCCAGAAAAAGGAAAAACAAAGCGAATCACTTGACTTTTTCATGGACATTATCAAAGCTATTCCGCTGCCAGTATCAGTTACTGTTCTGCTGCTGTGATCAAATACCATGACCAAAAGCTACTTAAGGATGCGTATTGTGGTCTCTGACTGCGGAGGGCTAAGGGTCTACAGTAGCAGGGAAGGAAGGCATGGCAGCAAGATCAGAAAGCTGAGAGATCACAACTCAACTACACACAGGAAGCAAAGAGAGTGAACGGGAAGGAGGGCAAGGCTATAAAGTCTCAGCTCTCCCCCTCAGCAACGGGCTTCCTCCAGTAAGACTGCATTTTAAAAGTTCCATCACCTCCCCCAAACTGTGCCACCAACTGGGGGCCAAGTTTTCAAATACGTGAGTCTACAGAGAACATTTCTCATTCCAACTACAATGCAAAATGACAAGGAATAACCCTACTGGCTCCTTCTGATTTTTAACATTTGAAAGGGTGTTCTGAAAACAAGGTCATTTCATAGAGAGAAATAAAAACATACATTAGAGGTATCTCTATCAACATGTGAGGGGCTAGAAGCAAAAATGTGCTTATGGATTAGCAAAGACTCCTTCCTTTGTTTTCAAAATTATCTAATTACAGAAGGTCCTTAAACTTTCAGTTTTGTTCAAAATCTTGGGATGTGGATATAAACCACATCCAGGCAAACAAGATCTACCTCAAGACACTAAGTGCCTTCAAACTGCTATGATTCATTCACTGGGCCATGTGGGACCTCAGATAGAAAAGTAGATTATGGATCTCTGTATGATTGAGTGTACATTTTATTAGGTGCAACAGACCACAGTGAAATTTTACCCTCGAGACGATTACTGAACAGGTCTCATCTCACAGCCTGAACAATGCATATTTGTCTTTTCTACTCAAGATATAATTCTAACGTTCTTTGTGCTCAATCTCAGCACACTTACTTGATTCGTAAACAAAGTGATCGAAGTGAGAGTAATCAATAGGTATAATTCTACCCTTTGTGACATAAAAAGATAGAACTATTCAAGTGAGAATGTCAGAAATCAAGTTGTCCATAAAAGATTTGTTTCTTCCCATGGATAGTGTTGTGGTGATGGGGGAAGGGTGACTTATCCAGGAACTGCTTTCCTCTGTTGTTACTCCATTCAGTGGGATCCTGTGACAGCGATCAGGCATGAAGGATGTTCACATAGCCAATGAACCCTCTGTCCATGCTTGCCCTCTGTCCAGGAGTTTCTCAGGCACTCCTGGATCTTCCCCACCACTGGCTAAAAAGCAACACCTTGGCTGATGCTGAAAGTCACAGTGTCCAGATGAACTCCCATGACCAAGCTCTGAGCCTTGGATTTGAATAAGGAAAAAAAAAGAACAAAGTACTGTTAAGTCACTAAAATGACAAGGGTATATTTGCTCCTGCAGAAAGTATTTGTATTAACAAATATGCAGAGGCTGGGGAATAGTTCAGTCAGTAAATTGCTTGCTGTGAAAGTGTCAAGACCTGAATTTGGTCCACAGCACCCATGTAAAAGCACAAGGTGTGGTGGTATGCGTTTGTAATCCCCAGTGCTGGCAGGTAAGGACAGGAAGATCTCTGGCACTCTCTGGCTTGCCAGTGTAGACTAATCAGCAAGTCCCAGGTACTAGAGAGGCCCTGTCTCAACAAATAACCTGGATGGACCCCAAGCCATGATATCTGTGGATGATCTCTGGCTTACACATACATACACACCTCCGCACACATTTGCACATACATTGTATCCCTTGTGATAAAGTACTTTAACCAAAGCAACTTGAGGGAGGAAGGTTTATTTTGATTCACAGTTCCAGGTTACAGTCTACAGGCCATCCCGGTGGAGAACTCAAGGAAGGAGAGGCATGAAGCAGCTGGTCACATGGCGTGAAGGAGAGTGCAACAAATGTTTGTGCTCAGCTCACTCTCTACTGTTTATATAGCCTGGAATTCTAGCCCAGGGAACGGTGTCACAGGTATTAATTAGTAGGCAGATCTTCCCATTTCAGTTAACCTAATCAAGATCCCCCCAACACATACACTGGTATGGCGAGGGGTTCATCTCTTAGGGGACTCTAGATTTAATCCAGTTAACAACTAAAATTGACCATCACACACACACACACACACACACACACACACACACACACACACACAGAGAGAGAGAGAGAGAGAGAGAGAGAGAGAGAGAGAGAGAGAAAGAAACAGAGACCGAGAGACAGAGAGACAGAGATACAAAGACAGAGGGATAGAGAAAGACAGAGAGACAGACAAACAGGGAGGCAGAGAGACAGACAGAGACAGAGAGAAATGGAAAGAAAGAGGTGCTCCAAACGTGCCTTGTGTCCTCTCGCTTTGTCCACCCCCCTCTGCTCTTCCCTTTGAATCTCATCCTCTAAGACTGAGGTCAGGAATCACCTCCTACAAGCACCTCTGAACGGCTTCTTCAAGTCAAGCTAAATACGGACTTTCCGCGACGAGTTTGTAGGTAACCACTTCCTAATATCTAACAACCTAGCTGGCATACTAATTAAAGAAACAGACATTAAAGTAGTAAATGGAGAAAGGGGAGTACTTTAAGCATGAATAAAGTATAAGCCCTCTGGAAAGAAAGAAATGAAGTCTTCTTTTGTCATGGCAAATACAACTCTCTAAATATTAAACATGTCTATACACTACTAGCCTTTCTTCTGCTTTAGATTGCCTCACATGAATCTAAAGTGGAGCTCCTAGAGGATGTATGGCACACTCTACTTCATGCTCCTCTTGTTCCTTCAACAGACCATGAACCTCCTGGAGACAGAGGTCAAGGTCATTGTGTTCCCGTTGTCAATCTTGTAGCCAATATGGCGCCTCAGCTAGGACAGGCTGTGAACAGCTACATGCTAACTGACCTGCTCACCAGGTGACTGTTGGACAGACACAGTTGAGAGGTGATCTCAAAGCGTTTATGAAATAGAAAAAAGATAAATAAACAAGTTCTATGAAGGATGATCCAGATGTCATCTACGCAAAGCATACAATTCAGTGATTTCCAATGGAGGATTGTGACACCGTTCCTGTAATCTCACTTTGGAACTTTCCTACCATCTAATGAAGAAAACTTGTACCAATCCTGCCTCATCTGTCCTCTCCCCATCCCCAGCCCTAGGCGATTGTTAATTCACTTTCTCCCTATATATGGATTTGCCTCATTTGGACGCTTCATGTAAATGGAATCTTATAATCCATGGGTTTTTTAAAATAAGAATTGTATCTTTTTTGCAAAGGCTGATTATCTCTTAAAAATACAGTTGAATATTATAAAATGTGATCTTAAATGTGCAAAAGCATAATATATTTGGAGCACTTTCTCTTTCTCTCTCTCTCTCTCTCTCTCTCTCTCTCTGTGTGTGTGTGTGTGTGTGTGTGTGTATGTGTGTGTGTGTGTGTGTGTGTGTGTGTGTGTATGTGATAGTTAATGTCAATTGTCAACTTGAAACCTAGAGAAAGATTAACAATGTAAGTAGAGAAAGATTAACAATGTAAGTACAAGCCGGGCGGTGGTGGCACACGCCTTTAATCCCAGCACTCGGGAGGCAGAGGCAGGCGGATCTCTGTGAGTTCGAGGCCAGCCTGGGCTACCAAGTGAGTCCCAGGAAAGGCACAAAGCTACACAGAGAAACCCTGTCTCGAAAAACCAAAAAAAAAAAAAACAAAAAAAACAAAAAAAAACAATTTATGTACAAGGTGGGGTTTTGCATGACTGTTGGAATGGCTTAGAATTGGCAGTCAGAGGAACACCCCAACCCCATACCCCTCCCTATTGGTTTGAGTTCTTTGCAGGTCTCTAACAGTCCAGACCATCATCCTCCATCAAAAAATTCTTACATTCGCTCACCTCCTGAATGGAGGATATCCTACAAACAAAAGGCAAGATGGGAATACAAAGGCAGGTGTCTGGGTCCAAGAAACACTACCCCACTTACTTGCATTGTACAGAGAAATGAACAAGAAACAACATTACACATAAAGTGCTGATCCACTAAGGATTGGTCTGTATCTGTTAATAACAGCTAGTGATATGCTGCATGATCCATTTCAAGAAAAACAAACTGAAAGTTATCTACTCCAGAAGAATAAATACTTCTTTACTTCTGCATTTTCAAAATGATAAGAGGAAATTCTGAATCCTTCTAGGAGGAGGGTTCTTTGCCATTTGGTTTCAGGCTTACACGGTGATGAGTCTAGCCTAGCTGGATGAATTATGGGACAATGCTAAGAGCTCAGACCTGAACATTCGGCCTGGTTCTTCTGTAAAGTAAAACAAAACAAGACAAAAAGCACTTGCTATCAGTTGCTGGGTAATTCCAAATAAATGAGAAGGGACAAACATACTTTGTGGCCTTTAACTAGTGTATTGACCCTCACAGTGCCCAGCAAATAAAAGTCCTCAGGAGAAGTTGGAAATGTCTCACCAGAATGCAACTTCATTAATGGAGAAGCAGAATTATATACAAGGCGGAACATGGGCTTTGGATATGGGCTGTCACGGGCTTCATTCTGTACCAGTTAAACAAGTGTTTATTGAGAAACTGCTAATTAAATGGAATCACAAAAATGCTGACAGTCAGCTCTGTGAGTATAAAAATCATGTTTTAATTTAGTTCAATATAATTCATATATGTTGAACACTGTTGTGTGTGCTGGGCATTCAGCAAGAACCAAATCAACTCCTTGTTCTCACGAAGCTTACGACTTAGTGGCAAGAGAGCATGCAAACAAATCAGGCGGACAAAATGTTCATTAATGACAGATGCAATTGAGAAAAACAAAGGTCGGGGGAGAAGTATGTTGTAAAGGGAGGGACTTACAACTTTACTGCATATGGGAAAGCTTCTGTGTTTGCTAAAGCAGTGTCTTGGAACGGAACTGTAGAACAAATAGGGTAAGCCACAGGGCTACTTGGAGAAGGACAGAGGAGGCAGAAGGGTCAAACACCAAGGCCCCGAGGTGCAACTGTACTGGCACATTCACATGCAGAATTGTGCTTGGCAAGATCACTGGAGCTGAAGAACTTGGGTAATAGAGTGTAAAGGGAGAAATATCGCTAGCAATCCACGGAGTCTACTTAATGAGCAAAGGAATTTATTTGGGGGTTAACTCACAAAGCAGAATTAAGGAATTTGTTGCAGGATCCTGGAAGGGTGAGGCACGGTCCAATGCTGCTCTTAGGCGAGATCTGCCCTGGTCCATCCCAGCCTCCAACACCACAAGGTAGCGAAGAGAGCATTGCACATGTGCACTCCAGGTCTTAAGGGTCCTGAAGCGGCCATGCCCCAGGGTCAGGTACTTCAAGGTCATAGGCAGGTATAACAGTTACCTGCTACCTCACTAGGGGCGGTGCTTTAGGGCATGGTAAGAACAGCTACCCACTACAAGAGTTGAGTGGTAAAAGGCCAGGCAAGCAAGGCTGTAAAGTCTGCTCCTGTAGACCTTGTACTGCTTTACAATGACCGCTTTTCAATGAAATATGAGAAATCTGTTTTGGAAGTTTGTGGAGAGAAGTAACACATGTTTTCAAAGGGTAGCTCACACTAGATTAAAAATAGATCTTCAGGAGGACAAAGTGAAACCAGGAGTCAGTTTAAAAGGCTTTTACAGTAGTCCAGGTCAAGGAAGATGGTGGCTTGGTCTAGAATATCAGCTGTGCACCTAAAGGGATACGGTTCAGTTTTCTTATGTGGAAATGACAGGGTCTTCTGATTAATAAGATGTGGGCTATAATTTAGAAGGGTGCCAAGGGTTTCTGAGCAAGTAGGGAGGTTGGAGTTGTTATTGCCAAGCTAGGGAGCGCCATAGGAGGAGCAGGCTTGGAGGCTGCGAGAGTTAGGTGTGAGGTTGAGATGCCTAGTAGGCATTTAATAGGGAACAAAAGTTGCAAGAGGCCCTGATTAGCAAGAAAAATCTTGAAGACGTCAGACAGTAAGCTATTAAACACAGAGGACAGTCTAGAACCAAGACCGGAGTATTCTGCTACTTAGAAGGAGAGAATGAAATCCCTGGTGAAGTTGGTGCAGAACCAGGTGGTCTGGATCCTTCTATAATGTTTCCAGGATTCAACGGCCACAATGGAAAACACAGAAAAGCCTTCCCAGGTCAGTCAAAGATGTGGCATGGAAAAGAACCGAGGAGTGTCCTCAGTAAGTGCTAACCCTGACCTGGTGAGATGACACACGGATGCCATGTTTCTTGTGCTGTCTTGCATTTTTTTTTTTCAGCCTCTTCAGTAAGATGCTCCAATATGAATCCTATTTTTCAACAGTGTTGGCAATGGCAGAGCCTTATGACTTATCAATGATTAGTTAAATGTCTCAGTCACAGACTTCACTATTGTTAGGTAAGCCACCTTAGTTCTATGCCTTTTTTTCCCTCAGCTGTTAGTGAGCAGAGGGTTACAGGAGGGAGTTACCTCTAACACAAGACTGGAAAGCTGGAAAGCTGAGGGGTTCCTTCCCAGGAGGCATTACTGGAGCATCACCACAACAGCTAACTGCTAACTGCTAATTTAACTTCAAGGGATATTTTTAATGGTATGGAAGAAAGAACCTGCATAAAAATAGCTGGGAAGTGGACCCTTCCACTGCAGCAGCTGCTAAATCCTATTGTTGTAGCCAGATACCTGGACTGACTCATGATCACCTGTCTCGGAAGAAAGTGTAGACTTTCTTTGATGTGAATGTGGGTTCTTTTAGCTCTGAGCGAAAAGAAGTCTACTTAGAAAGACTAGAGAAACATTTCCCTGAGTATATTAGACACGGCTGAAATAATACTTGGCCACAATCTTTTGGCTTTTATTTTATTTCTCTACCTATAACAAATGTCACCAGACACTTATTGGAAGAATGGACGGAGAAATTAAATAAATGAATGAACTCATATATCAGTACATTGTCTGCATTGGGGTGTAGGTCAGAATCCTCCTAAATAATTCTACATAAGCTCTGGGTTGCCTAGGGGTATAAAAAACATCATGAAATAGGGATACTTGTTCATCAAGAAGAGATACATCTCAGTCTACCCTCTAAGGAATCTGAGAAGATGCTAGATTCTCCACATGTAGCTGAAGCAGAGTCCGGCCATGCCCACCTTGACTTTAATTGTGCTGGACTCTTTGAAAGAACTGGACATCAGTAAAGAAAGAAGGAAAATATCAGCGGTTTAACGTAGTGCTGCTATATTGAACGTCCAAAGTCACAAAACCAGATGCTAGGCTGATAGTAAGAAAGTGGACCTGTTGTCCTATGTCGAGGGTTATAACGCAGTGCTCTGCAACGAACACTCCACTCCACCAGTCACTAAAAATTAAAACAAATGCATAAAGCTGCTGATTTGAGTAAGATTATATTCTCTTAAGTACTTTCTCTCCATTTTTAATCCAGCCACTCTTGTCCAGATCATCCTATTTTATTGACAAGATCGTTGTTGAAGCTTTTAGCTTGTCTCCTGTTACCTCTGCTGCTCTCCCATGAACGGAATGGAAGTGAAGCTTTTACAGTGTAAATCAAATAAAAAAAAAAACTACTGAAAATCCTCCACTGGCTGCTCCCCATTGTACCCCAAATGAAGACCCAACTCTTCCCTGTGCTCTTTGAGAGCCTGTGCAATCCAGGCCCTCTCTACCCATCTGACTCCAGGTTGGATCACTGAGTAACGGTATTTTGAGGTTTATTCATTTTGCTATCAGGTCCATAACTTACTCCTTGTTTATGCCCAGCAGATTTGTATATGAATATAGGGCAGCCTGTTTAGCCATTTACCTCTGGAACAGTTTGAAGTACTTCTAGCTTGGGACCGTTGGAAGTAATTCTGCAGGGCATTTGCATACAAGGCTTTGCAAACCATGGACATTCATTTCTCTTCGATAAATACACAGGACTAGATGGCTAGAAGGTGGTTAAACATAGATAGGTTAACCACCATAGAAGGTGGTTAAACTGAAAACAATAACAACAACAACCAAAACCATGCCAAATAGTATTTTTTTTCCCAAAGAAGTCAAACACGTTGTATTCCCATGAACAACATATGAGAGGAGTGGCTACCTCTTACCCCACCTCCTCTTTGTAACCTTTAACTTGGTAATTAATAGGTGAACTAACAGCTACTGGTGTACATTGTTTTTTATATGTTTGTTTGCGAATCTGCATATCTTTCTGTCCCTTGTGGAGAGATGTCTTGCTCAAGATGTTTGCTCAGTTTTCAGTGGAAATGCTCGTTTCCTGATTGTTGAATTTGTCTTTATATATTCTGGATTGAGTCGCTTATCAAATATGACATTTTGTAATATGCACTCTAAGTTTCAGATTTGTCTTCTCATTTCCAATAACTTAAAAACATAGCTATTCTGGGTAAGGGGAACATCCATCTATTGCTGGTGGAACTGCAAATCTCTTCAGCCACTGTGGAAAGCAGTGTAGTGGCTCCTCAGGAAGCTGGGGATAGATTTACCTCAAGATCCAGCTATACCACTCTTGGACATATACCCAAATGGCTCTATATCCTACTACAGAGAAACTTGCTCAACCATATTCATTGCTGCTCTATTCATAATAGCCAGAAACTGGAAACAGCTTAGACATCTGCCAATGACAGATGAATGGATAAAGAACATGTGCAACACTTACACAATGGAACATTCCTCAGCTGCCAAAAAAATTATGAATTTCATAGGTAAATGGATAGCACTAGAAAAAATCATCCTGGGTGAGGTGACCCTGACCTAAAGAGACAAATACAACATATGGATATTAGTTAGCTCCTAAGTCTTCAATGGGCAGGCTACAACCCATATAACCACAAATGTCAGGTATAGAGTAAGGGACTAGCTGGAGGAAAGGATCTCCTTAGGAAAGGGAAATAGAATAGATAGTTATGAATGGAGTCGGGGGGTTAGTGGGCACTGGAACAGGAAGATCAAAACAGGAGGGGAAGTGAAGAGGAGGGTAAGGGAGGGAAAACGAAAAGGAACAGCTAAACCTAAGGGCCATTTGAGGGGGTCTTATGGTCAATGAGTGCAGCAGGAGTTTCCTTTATTCTGTTTGTTTTGAGACAGGGTCTAATTGTGCAGCCTTGACTGTCCTGGAACTTGCTCTGTAGACCAGGCTGGCTTCAGACTCACAGAGATCCACCTGTCTCTGCCTCCCAAGTGCTGGGATTAAAGGTGTGCACCACCACTGCCTGGCAGAAGTCTCTTAAAATATATAAACATGTGAAAGAAATCTAAATTGGATTCACCAAGTAACAGGGAGACAAAGCACCAGTTAGACATCTCTTGTCACCAAATGAAACCTCCAGTTCTGGGGAATGGGTTACAGCTTATCAAATTCTTGGCCAATGGGCCCCATGGGAACCCCCAAACAACCCAGGCTATTAACAAGGCTATTGGTTGTCCTCTACAAACTGATGTTAAAGCCAGGTTGCTGAAGACAACACCTACATCACTCACTAACATGGAAAAGGAGAATTGGTACTGATCTAGAGCCTTCATCACCTACTGACGAGTGGGTGCTTTCTCTTAGAAATGTTATTTTATAGTTAAAAGTTTTTCCATTTATTTTTATAAGCCATTTGAGTTAAGTTTTTGTATGGTCTCCTATATAGCTCCAGCTATCAGCTTGAAACAGCCTAGAGTTCTCTGAGGGAGTTTCAATTTAGGGAATTTGCCTTGTTCAGATTAGCCTATGGGCATGTTTGTGGGACATTTTCTTCATTGTTAAATGATATAGTAGGGACTGCCCACTGTGGGCAGTGCCACCCCTAGGCAGGTGGGCCTGGACTATGTAAGACAGGCAGCTGAAAGCCAGAGAGTAATGTTCCTCCATTGTTTCTGTGTTGGGTTTCTGCCCGAGTTCCTGCCTTGGTTTCCTTTGAGGATGAAAGATGAAACCCTGAAAGATGAAACAAACCCTTTTTTCTTCTAAGGTGCTACTGGTCAGAGTGTTTTATCACAGCAATAGGAAGCAAACTCATGGTGTGAGGTTTAGATAAATATTTTCCTTTCTTTTAAAAATCGACATCTAATTGTCCAACAGTAATTCTTTAAAATACCTCACTGAAGTGCATCTTTGTGTGAAATCAATTAATCACATACATGTGGACTTACGTCTGAAATGTGCATTTTATTCCTTTGATCTGTTTATCTCTGCACTGATAGGTCTTATATACTGTGACTTTAGAATAAGTCTTGACTGTAAGCATAGCAACTACCACTTTTCAAAGTTTTTCTTTTCTTTTTTTTTTTTTTTAAAATTCTGCATCCTTTGAATTCTTACAAGGGCTTGAAAATCAGTTTGCTAATTTCTACAAAGGCCTGCTGGAATTTTGACTCAATATCAAAAATTATTATCATCCTGTATTTTTGTTCTTTGTTTACACAGGTTTTCCCGAGGCTGAGTCACATTATTTGGGTTTCAGCCCACAAATAACATCCTCACAGATTCTGTTCCCTGGCTATGCAATTTCAATTCTTCTTCATTTCTCTATTGCAAACATTTTACTCTATTGACTCCAAGCATTAATTACAATCTGAAATTATCCTTGCCTATCTGTTTACATAGTTGCTTATCTGTCTTTCCAAACTGAGATTATAAGTTATAGCAGACTTTGTCTTACTCTATTTATATCTGTGAAGCCAAGAAATGTCTTTGACAAACAGACACGAAACATTAATCAGTGTGAACCGTTGGCTATTGGACAAACATGTCTCTAAGTAAAGGCTGAACTAGTATGGAGGTATAGAATGCTAACTAGATAGAACATGCTAACTTGTTCATGACAGGTCATTCTCTGTGAAGACTGTGAGGCCATGAATGTCACTAAGAGCTGCAGTTCTCTGAATGGCTGCCACTGGTGTTTGTTGAGCTAGTTACGGCATTACAAACACAGGCAACTTTAAAAGTCTCTCAACTCATTGTTTATGCAGCATTATTTAAAAGGGGTCTTGTGAGTCACCTTTAATACCAACACTCAGGAGGCAGAGGCAGGTGGACCTCTGAGTCTGAGGCTAGCCTGGTCTACAGAGTAAGTTCTAGGATAGCCAGGGCTACAAAGAGAAACCCTGTCTTGAAAAACCAACAAATAAAAAAAGGGGGGAGTGTGTCTTAGGTTATAGTTACCTATAATAGATTTTGGAAAAGGAATAAGCTAGAACAAATAAAAACTTTCCACAAATATTGCAAAGATAAACAGCAGAAAACTTGAGGAGCAGGAAAAAATTACAGTTATTTCCAAAACAATACTTGATTTAATGGTGAATTAGCCATAGTTCTGACAGAGACAATTAGTAAGTATTGTTTAATTGTGCATGTTTAAAGAACTAAGAAAATCTACTTATTGAATCCAATGGACGATTCAAATGCATGAGTCTATCCTCGGATAGCTCATTTAACACAGATATAAAGCCCAAGGGCTGTCTCGAGATCTCTAGTACCACACAAGCAGAATTTTATCCACTGAGCTGTTTCTCTTTGCTCAGAACCTTTGTTGAACTCATTCAAACCACCAAATTTGGATGGGCACCAGCTGTGTGTTAGGAACTGTGTGAGGTGATGCACAGAAGAAATGAATAAAAAAGATCCCCAAACCTTTGAAGAAGACACAGTGTCTATCATTTCTATATTTGGAAGGGAAAGTCACAATTGAGAAGTCACAAATCACGATAATGATGATTTGTTTCCTCATTTCTGCTTTTGTTCGCTGTGGCTTTACAGTGGCCGTCATTCGATATTCAAGCCTTGAGGTTACAGTGGGTTTAGTTTTCCCCTTGCTCAGCCTGGTGACTCACAGGCGACAGCTACAGATCTAGTATTCTATTATTAGCTTCTTCAAACCTGATTATTCTAAGAAACACTTTCTACCGACAACATGGTAATCATGTTTAAATATAACTCTCCCTGGTCAATCTAAATCTCCTGAATTTTAACCAAGTTTCCTTTTGTTTAGAGGTGACAATTTGTTTGTTAATCCATATTTTAACGATCCTAGTTGACTTTCACATGTAAGGTGTGTGTGTGTGTGTGTGTGTGTGTGCGCGCGCGCGCGCGCGCGAGCGCGCGCACATGCATCTGTCTGTCTGTCTGTCTGTCTGTCTAAAGCATATAACTGAATGAAGATCACTGGCTCTCCCATTTGGGTTTCTTCTTTCTTCAAATCCTGTCTGCACTGTCCAGGTTTTCTAGAGCTATGGTTGTTGGGATGAGAGCTGATGAGGGATATAGCGACTCCTAATTCATGGTTGTGTAACTACAGCAGTGAGGGTGACTGAATGCTTCATATGTACCGAGTATGCTCCCTTTGATATGTACATCACTCCTATAAGGTAGAGGTCCTACCATCTCATCTAACAAGAAGTCTCAGGTAGGATGAGTAATTTCATCTAATTGCATCATTAAGCAAAGAACAAGGTCTCAACTTCACCTGTTTGATCATAGCCTATGTATTTAGTCACTATATTAATATAAAACATATTTTAAGTTAGAAAAACAGAAAGATTAAAATAAGAACCATTTCTATATCCTATGCAACTCTATTTTCCAGTCTTTCAGTAAATCAGGGCAATAAGATTGCAACTGCTCATTTTCTGTCTTCATATGCATTTCTGATTTAAAAAACAAGCCAGTCATAGAAAATGTCTGCTTCTGTGAAGCTGGAAATACAAACCTATAGCTGACCTTTCGGCTACTTTTGCAATTTTGACAATAGGTCATTTATTCTATTTCATTTTTGTAGGTTCTGAAGAATGGGAAGGCGCTTTTAAGTTAATTTATAACACAAAATGTCAATATAATGTGAAATGTAGGCTCAATTTTCACAGCAAACCTTTGTTTAAATTACTTTGCTCTTTCTCTTTTTACCCATTCCAAACTGTAATAAAAACGAACATTAGTGTAAATATGGTCATGCTAAAATCTTTCCTGGTCTTGGCTTCTATCTTACTCCTTCCCAGGACTGTTTTTCTGCTGTTTTGTCATTCATTATATAATCATAACGATCAAGTGCCTAACATCCATGGTAAATGGTTATCCAGTTTTCCAAAGAACTTGTTCTGATGATAGAATTTAGGACAAATCTACATGCATGCTCACACTCAAGAAAAAAATAAAATCGATCAACACGCTTTTTGAAAACAAGTAATTTTTAAAAACTCTACATTTTCTACATTTTGGTTAGGCAATTGAACTTTATTTTGGATATTAGCGGTTGATATCCCCGCCTACATAGCTCCAGGGATGAGTATTTGCTTTATTGATTTCTTGTCTTTCCTAGAAAGGACAATGAATGGTTTGCACCTATTGCTGTTCCCGTCTTCGGTGGGCAAATCACAGTTCCTGCAGTCTGTTTATTGAATTTGCCTTCATGGTCAATACAGATGGCTGTAATCAAATCAGTTCTGGAACAAGCTGCACCGAATGCTGAAAGCCACTATGAATGGATCAGCCTAAAAATGATGGAATCTATGCAACTGCCAGATAATTATTATGATTTATAAAATGAAAAATGCTTTAATTAATTTACTAGGAGGGAAGAAACGACATCAAAAGGACTAAAATGAAAAAAAATATAACCAAGGGCATTAAAATCCCTAAAGAGTTAGGCCTGAGGGAAAGATTTATAAATGGTGCCCAAATGACTTCATGCAGACCTACAGATCTAGCTAATGAGTGGTTGCTAAATAGGACAAATGCAGCTCATTATCCTTTTAGAAGGACATGAATTATAGATAATTATAGGTAAACTATCACTGCAATCTGAAATGTGATGTACATGACACATTGGGCCTTTTGTTATCTCCCACAATAAGACCGAACGTCCGCCAAGTTCAGATTTGCAAGTGAATTAAAAAAAAAATAGACCAAAGCCCAGTGTAATAAACCCAATGGAGCACCTACAATTTGCTTGCAGAATAATTTTGTTTTGTTTACATATTTAGAAATCACCCTCCTAATAAAAGGAAGCTGGAGAAAAGCATAAAGATTCATGCCCACCTCTTCTGCAGAATTTCAGCCAGCAATACATTGTTTTCAGAATGAACTTGGTGTAAGTTAGAGAAAGTGCACACATATTTACTTCTGCTTGTCCTTTCTATAGTTGATCCTGGGTCTGGTTTGGTGCATGAAGGTGAAAGTTTAGAGAAGGAGCGTGCCTGTCCAAATTTTTGACAACAGTCTGATATGGATGTAAAGACTGGAAAACAATTATACAAGTGCTACTTGATGATGAGATGATTTCATTCGGTCTCCACAGAGCCATAGAACCAATAAGACACAGACAGATGTATAAGAGGACATGTATTTTGAGTGTTGTGCTTCCTGGATCAGAAGTTTAAAAGGCCCTTGACATGCCAATGGCAAGCTGAGGAGCCAAGAAAGCTGGCAGTATGATTTAGTTTTAGTTGCAGAAGCCTGCGAATGAGAAGAGTGGATGGTTTCTACTCTACATCCAAGAACCATCAGGTCTGATGTCCAAGAGCAAGAGAAGATGGACTTCTTAGCTGAAGAGAGAACAAACTGGCCCTTCTTCTTATTCTTCATTTTTTACTGAATCAGCCAATAGAATGTATGATACCTATCCCATTGGTAAAAGTAGATATTTACTTAATCCACTGATCAAATGCTAATCTCTTACAGAAACACTCACGCATATACCTAAAAACAAGTTTACTAATTATCTAGTCATCTAGGAGCCCAGTCAAGTTGACACACAAAATTAACTGCCACACCAGACCAAAAACTCCAGGAAAAACTATGTTTTCTTTCAATGCATGAGTTATCCCCAAGACAGTAAGAAAATACTGAACAAGAATTATGTACTCATTTGGATACCTCTTAGGATATGGAAATGAGTTATAAGAAATCCTATGATTAAGGGGCTTTGCCATTCATTCACTCCCTCATTCAAAAGCAAATGCATTGCAGGTACATATGTAATATATTTACTCACTCACTGGTTCATTAAAAAAAAAACAACAACAACACTGGGCATTGGGTATATACTGTAAACCAGGAATTGAGGGTATTGAAAAGACCTGTTTTACTTTTATGGAGTTTAAAACCAGTCAGAGAAAAAGACAAATTTGTGGGGAGGGGATGAATACACAATCTATAACCATGTAACAGTAAAATTTATGTAAACATAATTACAGATATTTGACAACCTACATGGAAGCTTCATGGTATATTATAATAAAGGGAGTATGCCAGTGGTAAAGCATGAGAGAGAGAGAGAGAGAGAGAGAGAGAGAGAGAGAGAGAGAGAGAG
>CABHPH010145735.1:0-42671 GCA_902168325.1 Peromyscus nudipes | reverse complement strand
TCCTGAGTTCTTTCCTTTTATAGTTTATAATCACCAGATTTCATTGTTCCTATGAAAGGTCACAAGTGAACAGATAGTATTGCTTAAGCTATAGAGGCAGACTGTCTGGGTTCAGATCCCCATTCTTACTTGCTGACCATGCTTTGTAGTTATTTTTATCATTGTTTCAGTTTTAGAACCCATAAAAGATGAATAATTGTACAATCTACCTCATGAGGTTTTTATAACAATCAAATGAGTTAATACATGTGAAAGTGGTAAGCATCCCAGAAAGGCTGGCTATCTTTGTCATTAAAACCTTCCTAAAAATGGCTTCCTCTTGAAGTTCCTTCAAACCTCGTGGGAGGTCAAGGTCAGGATCTTGTTAAGGAAGATCTTCCTCATCCTCAACCACAAGCAAGCAGGCTGTCATACTATATGATAATTCATCTCAATCTCAACCTTCATTAAGCAGTAGAACACACACAAAAAAGTCATAAATGCTTTTGCAAGTAAGGAAAGAGTGACTGGTAAACAGTTCAGGGTGTCATCCCTTCAAAGGTGATTGGAAAAAAAAAAAAAAAAACCAGATTCAAAACCAAAATACATTTCCCAGAGGCAATTGTGATGTTCTCAAATATCCAGTCTCCCATCACAAATTCTGACTATTGTCAGAACATCAGTTTTCAGTACCTCACAGGATGAGTTATAAAAAAAGAAAGTGTGGGCTGGTAAGATGGCTCAGCTGGTAAAGGTGCTTGCTAACAAGCTTAATGACTTGAGTTCAATTCCAGGGTCCCACTTGGTACAAGGAGAGAACCAACTCCCAAAAGTTGTCCTCTGATTTCCACACACATGCCATGGCACATATGTGCATTCACAAATGCAAATACACACACACACACACATACACACACAGACTATAATTTTTAAATATTTCTTAAAGAGAAAGGCTAATCCATTTGGTCTCCAGCTTCCTGTCTTGTTCTGTGATGTCTTCCACATGTGGTACTGCCATTCTGATGCCATCTGCCATGAAGACCTCACCAGGGCTGAGAATCTATACCGCCATGCTTTTCATCTCTCAGAACTGTGAACCAAATACACCTCTTTCTTTCTTTTCTTTCTTTTTTGTATGTTTGTTTGTTTGTTTGTTTGTTTGTTTGTTTCGAGACAGGGTTTCTCTGTGTAGTTTTGGTGCCTGTCCTGGATCTCACTCTGTAGACCAGGCTGGCCTTAAACTCACAGAAATCTGCCTGTATCTGCCTCCCTAGTGCTGGGATTAAAGGCATGTGCCAACACCGCCCGGCTCACCTCTTTCTTTATACGTCCCCACACATAAGGGATTTGTTATATAAACACAACATGCCCTAACTTAGCACTTTACTTTTAAGCCATGTAATTACAAACTGTTAATTATATGACATTCTTCTATGGAGTTTTATAAAAAAAAAAATGTAATACGATTCTATTTGTGGGTTCATTTTACACAGGACAGCAAAATACCATACTTGAACATCTCAAATGTGTTCCTCCTTCTCTCCTTGCTTGTCGTGCCCTGCTGACCCAGTGCTGTAAGTCTGTGGTTTGGTCCTTTGACATTTAGTTGTTTGAATTTTCACCATCTACATTGGTGAATTTAAACCAGAAAAAAAGGCCTATTATTTTTATAATTTTTATAATATTCCATCATCTAGCATGAGCTATAATTAAGTTGTATATTAACAATAGTAAAATAGTTTAACACACAATTTTATATTTAAGGTGGTTTGTCTTCTTTTTAGTGAGTTACCTTTACAGGGTTAAACATATTTTAAATCCTTAAGTGATTAAGAAATTAACATTAAAATATTTATCATAAGACCAAAGTAGTAAGAAATCTGTCATAGTATATTTAGTAAGATTAAAGTGCCCACTCTTAAAGCAATAAAATTTGGTTTTTAGATGTATAAAACAAACTTGACATTCATCTGAACCAATTTTCTAATCAAATTGCAAACCTCTAATGTAACTCAAATATGGATCATAAATAAGTTCACTGCAATAAATTATAACCTTGTTTTAACATGCTATTTAAACATAATGTGCTAATAAGGAGATAACTAATAAATTCTATATTTCTCCTGTGATTCATTACTACAAACACATCTTAATTTTTTCAGGAAAGAAATAAAATCTCCCAAACAGACTGGAAATAGTGTTTGCTTTTAGAGACCATGTATTTTAACCTAAAAGAGAATAACACATTACATCAGCTTGAAGTCCAGAAGTTCATAAAAGTGACATTTGATCTCTTAGCACTTTCTGGAAAAGTGATTCAGCAGTGAGGTCAAAGTGTTCACCCCGGAGGCCTTAGAAGACAACCTTTGTACACCACCCTTACATGATGGAGTGGATGGGGGGCTATAAGGGACGCTGATAACCAGATAGCAAATGAGCTTTTCTTCCTCCCCTTTGCCATGCTCATTTTTGGGAAGAAAGAGGGGGGAGGAGGAAAAGAGGGAGAAGCAGGTAGATACTCTACTCAGGTAGTTAGATAATCTACTCCCTTTCCCCAGCATCAGTCATCAGTCACTTCATTGTGTAAAGTTTGAAATAACACAGATTAGTAAGGACTTTTTAAAATCTAAAGGAAGCATTTGAAGTTCCAGCTCATGTGTTAGTGAATCTAACTAAGCTTTCTAATGAAAGTATCTTTCTTCTCTATAGCAATGTTTGTGAAATGACATCAAGTACTATAATCCAGAGCTAACCTGCTATGGGAGTTTTTCCTCTACTTGTAGAGACAAGTAAACTGTCTCCACAAAAGAACGGCAAATAGCATGAAAAGAATCTTACTTATGTTGCAGTTACACAAAGAAAGGCCGTTGGCAAAGTATATGTTGAGGACCATCAATGATTAAGAATTGAAAGAGTATTAATGATGTTATGATGTTATGATTCACTTTCAAATGGGTAACAAATTCACTAAGGCATTGGTATGATTTGATGTAATTGCCCTTAACAACATTCCTTTGAGGTAGTTATTTTTTATTTTTTTATTTTTTTACAGGTGATGGAACTGATGCTTATAGAAGAAAAAGAAGTTGCCCATATCAAATTGTACCTAAAAAATCCAGAATTTGAGCTCACAAAAGATAGCAAGAATGAGCTCAGAGACAACCAGTGGCAATCCTACAGGCAGAGCTCTCTCCAGGAACTGCAAAGAAATAAAAAGATAACCCAGAGTTCCTCAGCCAGCAACATTACACTTCCTCACTGCAAGCAAGGGCCTACAAGAGTCTGCACCAGGTTCTCTGTGTATATATTATGGCTGTTAACTTAGTGTTTTTGTAGAACTCCTAACAATGGGAGCAGATATGTCTCTGATTCTTTTCCCTGCTCTTGAGACTCCTTTCCTCCTATTGGGTTATTGTCCAACCTCACTACAAGGACTTTTGCCTTGTCTTATTTGTGTCTTGTTATGCTATGTTTGGTTGTTGTCTCTTAGAAGTCTGGTCTTTTCTGAAGGGAAATAGAAAGGGAGTGAATCTAGGGGAGAGGGGAAGTGGGTGGGAGGCATAGGAGGAGTGGAGGGAGGGGAGCTGTGGTCCAGAAGTATTAGATGAGAGAAGAATCTATTTCCATAAGTAAATAAGGAAAGAAAGAAAGAAAGAAGGAAAGAAAGAAAGAAAGAAAGGAAGGAAGGAAGGAAGGAAGGAAGGAAGGAAGGAAGGAAGGAAGGAAAGAATACTGAACAAAGAAAAAGGAAGGAAGGAAGGAAGGAAGGGAGGGAGGGAGGGAGGAAGGAAGGAAGGAAGGAAGGAAGGAAGGAAGGAAGGAAGGAAGGACGGAAGATATTGTCCCAAGTCTGAACCAAAAAGGACTGTCACATTACATCACAATTAGCTGGGAAACTGAATTAACTAGAAAGTTGTCTTGCTCACACATCCCTGCTCAACAGGATGTTACTGCTTGAGAATGCCACAGAACATAGAACAATGGCAGGCCCAGATAAAACCATCACAAATGTGAACAACATTTGTGAGATTGGCATCCATTTAAAGTTTTCAGTGAAAAGTTTGAGCAGAGCTAAAATTTAGTTGCCACTTGGCATGTCCCAACATAAATAGAACAAAATGCTTGGTAAAGAGTGAGCTGACAACTGTGGGTAGAAGAAATGGCACCAGCATCCTCTACACTGCATTGGGGCATCAGATTCGTGCCAGTTTGAGAGAGAGGGCAGCAGCAGAGCAGCTGCTTATCATCCCTTCTGTTACATAGAAATCATTACTTGCGAAATCAGATGTGGTCAAATTCAGAGCACAAAACAGTGTGTCCTTTCTGAGACAAAAGATCAGAGATGGATAAATATTTGGGGGATGAGAACTGGAGAGGGATTACACTGTTGGTTTTTACTTTAAATAAAATGTCTACATCTCTAACCACAGTTATTTCTAGTTTGTAGAAGACTTTGTGCTGGAAAGCTAATCCTCAGTCCCTATAACAAGATGCAGCCACAATCAAAACAGAATGCTAGCAGCCATGAAGGTGGGGCTTGGTGTGGAGAAGTGGTTCTGTGCACATTCCCTACTCCAACAAGCCCCTGGAGGACTGTCTGTGAGGTTTGGCTCTCTAAGAGGGCAAATTTCATGCTGGCTTGAGTCTGATACCCCTCTGTTTCTATTACATTTTATTTACAAAGTAACATGCAAAAGCCCTAGAATGCAATTTCAAGGATTTTCTTTCAGGGTGGGATGAAGAGTAAGGATGGGGGCAGGTGTGTGTGTGTGTGTGTGTGTGTGTGTGTGTGTGTGTGTGTGTGAAGTTTAACTACAAATTGTCAAAGGAATGCAAAACCAAAGACAGAGCTGAGGTTTCATAGCATTTTGAAGGAGAAAAAAAAGCCTTTTCAAAAATACATGTTCCTAACAGCTGATTGCAGGGCTGCAGGTGCAGATTTTGGGTGTACATAGGAACCAGGGAAACCAAATTTACATCACTTGCCTTCTCTTCATTGGTTGTGTAACCTTGGTTGAATCATATTTGTTCCTTTATTTCTCTACTGTACGTGTACAGAGTGTTTAACCAGGTGAGGGCAGTTACGAAAGGCATCGTTTGGGTGCTGACAGCATAGGTGAATGTTCAGTAAATGCCCAGGATGTTGTTCTGAGGCTTTTGTAAGGTTTCTAGTTTGACTGAACTTCTCTAAGATCTCAAGGATCTACCTCCCCACCTCATCCCCAGACCTCTTCTTTGACACCATATTTGGAATTCTCTAGCATGGATTACAAAATTCCTGTCAGAAGGATGTACTAGTGATTCTGGAAAGCTACATCAATTACATCAGGGTTGACATGTTCCCTGGGAAGATACTGAGATTTCAGTGAAGCAAATGATGGCATTTGGATTCTTAATGCATCAAAACATTCCAACTGCTTTTACAAGACATGCTCAAAGAAACATAGGGTGAGGGGTGTGATAAAGATAAATCTCAGAAAGCTAAAGGAATGAATAATATGTGTCATTCACAGAAAATCATTTTCACTTGGGAACATTTTAAATAATTCCAAAGAAAGATCAGTGGCTTTTACATTAAATTATTGCTTACTAATTTGGAGGATAAAAGGGAAATAGAATAGAAATATGACTTTCCAATCAGTGAAAATGAACACAGACTGAAGCGCTACATTCTTTGGTACTTGGGGTTCACTTATCTGCCCACATTTGTTTAATGAAATATAACAAGCCACAGGCACACTGCTTCTTACCAGTACTGTATATCAGAGCCTAAGAAAAGCAGGGGATTCATAGCAGGGGGAAAACAGCCCTCTGTTTTTCCGAATAGATCTCACAAAAACACTGAACTCTGCTGGGGATCATTAGTTTTTTCCATCATACTATTTCTAGAATTCAAAATCACAAAACTCTTCCCAGCTTAGTTCTTTTATGCAACAAAACCATCATCCAGACCTGCTAAGATGTATTATTCTTCAGGAGTCTAACATCTGCAGAATGCCAAGCAGGTTCTCTCTCTCTTGTGGGAAGGTTAAGCAAGAAAAGATTTGGTATAAGGAAACAGCCCCAGGACTCACAGTCATTTTAATTGTAACTAGGTGTGATTTAATTTACATATAGACTGGAATGCAGTCTTAAAGAATAAAAGCTGTTTGGGGGAAAAAATCATCATTTTGGAAGAATAAAACTGACCATTTTTCAAAGTGGTAGACATTTTAAAACTATATATGTAGTTGAAAAATACAGTATAACAACAATATGAAATAAGCATTATTTTAAAACCCATTACCTATAAAACAATATGAATATATTCTTTGATTTAAGAAATTGGTTATGCAGCTTTATGCAGTACTGAAACACTCAGAGTCTCTAATATGCCATAGCTTTTAACCAAACAAGCATATTTTTCTGGGAGATATTCCTTCAGGAGACTATAAATCAACGACAGACACAATAAAATGGCCAGAGCTGTCAGGGATGGGAGAAAGCTGGATGGTATTAAGAAATTAAATGAAGAAAATATGGTGAACTTCTATCAACAAATATTTAACCCTAGAATTATTTTTATTAGAACCCTAAAAGGGAAAAATGTGTGAGAGTAATGTTTGTGTATCTGTGCCTTACCTCTTGTAATTATTTATGCCACATCTGGTTGACCTATAAGAATTAACATAATGCTGCTTTCCCAGTGCCTTTTAAAGAACTGATGAAAATCTTTTGCTTTTAAATTCAAACCCTAATTCTTGCAGTCCCATTAAGAAACTAATTAACAATTGTATTTAAGTTAAAGTTCAGCACAAAAAAAAAAATGTTTTGACTTTGGGAAAGACAAAGATTTCTCAGGGCATGACTTAGTCGGTGTTCTATTGCAGTGAAGAGACACCATGACCAAGGCAACTCTAATAAAGGAAAACATTTAACTGGGGCTTGCTTACAGTTTCAGAGGTTTAGTCCTTTATCCTCATGACTCATTGAAGGGGAGCATGGCAGCATGTAGGCAGGCATAGTGCTGGAGAAGTTGAGAGTTCTACATCCAGATCTGCAGGCAGCAGGAAGAGAGGAGAGATACTGGGCAAATGACATACTTGCTCCGACAAGGCCAAACCTTCTATTCTTTCTCAAGTAGTGCCTCTCCCTGATGACTAAGCATTCAAAATATGAGCCTATGGGGGCCATTCTTATTCAAACCACCACAGGGCACAAAAGTCATTAATCTAAAACAAAAGAATAAGAATTTATAGATAGCGATTTCAGTGCCCCTTGGAAGATACTGTTAAGAAACTAAAGAGGCCAGGGGCTGAGGACTCCAGATGTTACAGGCCTGGGGCTAGGGAGATGTCTAGCAGTTACAAGCCTGGGGGAGGGGTGGTAGTGTAGGGGGATGGGAAGTGTCTTAACAATTAAAGCTCCCTGGGGAAGGATTGTGTGTGTGGAGGGAGTATCTCAGCAGGTATGAGCCAGGGTGTGTGTGTTTCAGTAGTTATAAGCCCTGGAAGGGTGGGTAGTTGTGTGGAGGCGTGTCTCAGCAGTTACAAGACCCCTGGGGGAAGGCAGAGTTGGGGGTGGATGGTAGGGTGAAAGGGGGGTGTCTTAGCAGTTGCAAGCCAGGGAGTGTGTCTCAGCAGTTGTAGGTTCGGGGATTGTTGTGGTCTGGGGGTTGGGAAGGTATCTCAGTAGTTGAGAGCACCTGTGACTCTTCCAAAGGTCCTAAATTCAGTTCTCAGCAATCCCATCAGAGGCTTTCAACCATTTGTAACGCCAGGTCATGAAGACACATACACCTACACATAACTAAAACCAGTAAAAATAAGTCTTTTTTATGTGTAAAAGCAAGCCACAAAACAGTTATAAACACAAATCATATAGTTGGTATAATATTTAATTCAGAATTTATAAAAATGTTTGTAATAATAAAATAAATAACCTGATATTTTTAGTGGACAAAAAGTTTTAAATGAGACCCTTCACCAAAAAGGAAGAGACTGATAAAAAAAACACACGAGAAGGGACTCATTAGAAGAGAAATGCAAATTAAAACCAGAATGGACTATCATTGTACACCTTTTACAATGGCTAAATTTAAGAAACAATTAGAATATGTAAAAACCTAAATCTGTGAGACACAGAGCCACTCCATGCATTGGTGTAATGATGAGAAAAAAAATCTGATGAATTCTAGAAAAACATGGTGTTTCTTACAATGTTAAACATGCACTCACCATGTGACCCAGATGTTTCATTCTTATACTTTTACTCAATTGATATGAAAATGTATTCACACAGAGATTATTCTCAAACTTTCAGAACACTACTTTTAAGAGACAAAGATGACAGACAGCCCAGTTATAAATGAGATAAACAATTTGTGATATATATAATATATATTATATATATATATATTCCTTGTGTGTGTGTGTGTGTATCTATACACAGTAGAATAATATTAAGTAAAATGAATGGGCATTCAAAAACGTGCATGAGTCCTATTAACATAATGCTATATGCTGACCCAAAGACTAACATAAAAGACTGTATGATTACAATTACAAGAAATCCCAGAAAAGAAGAAACTAATCATGGTGTACTTTACAAAAGGAAAGGCTGTTCATCTCTCTCTCTCTCTCTCTCTCTCTCTCTCTCTCACACACACACACACACACACACACACACACACACACACACACCAATGAATGAGACTCAAGAAAATTAACAATAGGTGAGAAATAACAGATAAGAAAGAAGATCTTCTGGTTAACAACAGTCCTTTTAGAACTGGAGCTCTAGCTGAGGTAGAAGAAAGACCCTTTTTGACCTTATTATGCACTCTTGACTTCCACTAGACATATTTGTAAGTGCCTAGCATCAGGTGTTTCGAATAAGCTGTAGAAATAATGTACGACACAAGAGAAGGTTAAGGTACATTCTTCATAAAGCAGGTAGTCTGTACCAGTTTTCAGAGAAAGAACCCAAAAGTTGAGGAATTTAGATGATTGATTTAATGTGATAATTAAGATTGAAACCTAACCTACCTGACTTAATTCTATTCAATGACACCTAGAGCCTTCCTATTTGCAGAGAAAAAGAAATACTGTAAATGCTACAATAATATATATGTTAGAATTATCTTTGGAATAAGATGTTATAATAACACAACTAACTAAAATGACTTACAGTCTCATACAGGACAATTTACAGCATCCAACCCTCATAAACTGTGCTGGAATAGGACATAATATAATATGAATAAGAAGAAATTATTCTTAATCACTTAATTCTAAAACTTCACATAATTATTATAGTGAAAAGAAAATGATCTTTAACAGGTTAATAGTACCTGAATATTCTATCAGCATTCATCAAATGTTACTAAAACATGTAAGGTTATACATGTTCTACAAAAGAGTACCTGCCAGAGATGAGGTCACTTACCAGCAATTGACTTCTCTTCATGTCAGACTGACCTGGACTTAGCTATAATTTCTGATGAAAGAGTCAAAATCATACCCAGCCATTTAGATACTTGGCAGCCTTGTCTATTCAATAGAGAAAATCAAAGTCATCCTATGAGCACTAAGAGGAATGCATCAGAGAAATTCACTCAGTACCCCACAAATATGATTTATTATAGGAAGCAACAAGAGCAGCTCCAGAAATTCCATTTAGGAGGGCTTTGCAAAAGAAGGATCTGGATCCATTCCATTGTAATCTGCATGAGCTTCATAATGCATTGTCAACTGTCCACACTGAAGAACTAGAATGGGGGACCAAGATTTGAGCAAATAATAAAGGAGTAGAGTGAGCATACAGACATCAACTCCTTCCACTCAGGTTAGACATCCCTGCCCACCAGGACTCTGTAAGCACAAGCCCCTGGAAGATGCTCACTGGAGCTATAGAACCACAGGCAACACAGACTAGACCCAAAATGTGCCATTACAGCATCAGGGCCCATACCAGGTTCCTGTCCTGATCTTTCTCTTCCCCCTGACATGGGGGCTGTCATTCTATATGGAAGAGAGGAAACTTTCCAGAATTGACTTAAATATTTTGCCATGGAGCAAGAGATCACCATAAAAACTTTAAAAATGTGGTTTTAAAAAGTGAAGTCCCAGTTCTCATCCACATCTGGGCTTGTGGACATTAGAAGAATTCCGTTCCTTTACATCTGTGCTGTCCCAACATCCAGTAGCAGCATTCCTATTAACAATGCTGAAGCACTCACCTACTCCTCTGCTATTCCTGTCAGTCCAACTTTCCATTTCACATTCACATGCAGTGTCATTGCAAACTAAGCCAATCCTAGGCTCAGTTCTCTTATTTGAAAAGCATAGATTGCAGAATAAGTCTAATAATGCGTCTAATAAGCTTTGGGTTACTGCCACACAGACGAAGAAAGGGGAGGATGCTGGCACTCTTCCAGAGTCACATTAACTGGACACAGAGAACACTTGCATGTCATTCCTTGTATTTATGGGATCAAAACTGTAGTAGGTAGAGGAAGGTAAAGGCTGACTGTGAGTCAAGAAAAAAATCAAGGAGCAACCACTGGGCCCTGAAAAACTGGAGTAGGGCCTTCCTTCAAATTTTTCAAGGGCCAAGAGGGCAACCTCTAGCCTCATCTTTTAGGGCAGCAGTGTTTGTTTTT
Organism: Peromyscus nudipes; assembly: GCA_902168325.1. NCBI lineage: Eukaryota > Metazoa > Chordata > Mammalia > Rodentia > Cricetidae > Peromyscus > Peromyscus nudipes. The sequence goes on along the minus strand of CABHPH010145735.1, from coordinate 32,050 downwards.
AGCAAACACAAAGAATCGCCTTGAGGTAATTATTATCACGTTCTTAATACCTTTCTCAGCTGCTTACTGCCTAAGGAGGAGACACTTCCCTGATTAGGGAAAAATTAAAAATGATTAAATAAAAGTTTAACATCACTTCCAAGCCTCTATCTGTTAAAGAGAAAAATAGAAATTAATTCTTGCTAATCCTGTTTAAATGTCTGACTAACTCATGTTTCTTTCTGTCTGACCTAAATTACTACATTTTACGATTTATTTTAACTAATTAGGCTTTTAAAGACAATATTTTACTGTGTAACCCAAATTGGCATCAAATTCTCCATCCTCAATCTAAATTGCCCAAATGATGAGATCATGGGGATTACAAGTGTATACCACCACACCCAGTTGATATTTTTTTTAAAGAATTTCCAACTTTTGAGAGTATAAACAATGAGGATATAACACTAAGCATAAATCTAAGCGTGCAAAAAAATAATAATGTGAAGTGCTTTAAATAAATTATAAATTGTAACAAAAAAAAGTGTGGGCTTTTGGAACATTCCCATAGCTGTGTCTTGAAAGGTTGAAATAACCTAAATTACAAAGTGATAGCAGTCCCTATTGAGCATAGATAATTTATGGTGTTTATACAGGGAAAGACATTAGGTGACTACAGTTCATGAGAAGGAAGATTTTTGAACAAAGTCCAGATGGTGTTGCAGCAGTAAAATGTAGACATCCTGAAGCTATCTGTGAACAGCGAAATCACTGAAACCAGGCTCAGTGTCCCATGCAGGAATCAAGTTCAACAGAAGCCCCACCAGAAACTATGGAAAACACCTTGTCAGTAGTTTAATATTAGAAATGTCACTGCTTATTTTATCACTTAATGTTTATTAAATATATAAATTATATATTTATCAGAATAAAGGAAATCAAAATTGGCATCATCCTAGCACACAAAATTATAAGCACACATTACTCACCACAATGGCAATCAAAGTGTGTTTTTAATTTACATTGTTTCTTTTATGTAATAAAATACTAAATAAGCATCCAGCACTGTTATTTCTGCTCTGTTTCATAATATTATAATTTTTAAAATATAGAATTCAAATCTCCTTAAAACTTGCCAGGTAAGATAATGCCCTGAGTTTTTGTTATTATCATCATTATTATGAATATATGAAGCATAGTTCAAGCAAAAAACTCCTGTGCCTTTAAAATATTTTTTAGACACCATAATCTTTTTCAGTGTCACAACAAAACCCTGGTATATACTCCATTTGATAAATTATTTTTCTCTTATGTTAGTGTTTTTCTGCATCTCTGCTAGGCTCTCCACCTTAAAATTTCCATTTCATAGGCTATCTCCAAATTCTGTTGAACTCAGATGACTGCTCACAGTAAGTTCCATTTTACTTGGCTACAATCAATTACAGAAATATAGATGATTTACAATCCAAATCATTTGAGCTCATACATTTCACCTAGAGTAAAACAGAGTTGACAACCTCACTTGAAAATGTTAAAAGGGTAGTCCAAGGTTTCATGCAGTAGTAAGTGATTTCTCAGTTAAATCTGAATGAATTTGAATACATAATTAAAACAAAACATACAGCAAGTCTGGATTTTGTGGAATGCACAGCATGAGATCATCATCACTGAAATTAACTGTTTCTTAATCAGCTAAGTCTCAAATTTTTTTTTCTTTTCATTGTTGATTCAGTCAATCACTTCATACTACTACATCTTTTCTGGAAACAGGATTGTTTTTCTGAGAAAAAAAAAGTCACAATGTTTTATTTTAACTGTTAAAAGAAATATGCTTGTGGTTACTAAACTGTGTAAAAGCCCACTATATCCATCCCTGATTCCTATCTTCTATTTTACTCTTTCCAAGTGGTTGTTCACTGGAAGTCGGTGTAGGGAAGGAAGACATACTTTGTTACATAGAGAAGACCAGTAGAAGAAACCTGGGCCACTTCTTACATGGGTATTACAGAGGGTGCTGCTGTAGAATAATCCTTCTATACACTATGAATATGTGTAACTCTCATTGGTTAATAAAAAGCTGACAGGCCAGTAGCTGGGCAGGAAGTTAGGAGGGAAAGCCAAACTGAGAATGGTGGAAAGAAGAAAGGCAGAATCAGGAGACGCCAGTCAGCTCCCGAGCAAGCAGGATGTGTGAAAAATGAGGTGAACAAGTATGAGCCATATGGCAAAGCATAAATAGAAACATGGGTTAATTTAAGTGTAAGAGTTAGCTAGTAACAAGTCTGAACTATTGGGCAAGCTTTATAAGTAATACTAAGTAAGTTCTGTGTACTAATTTGGAGACCTGCTTGGACGGGGAGCAGACATTTGGGACAGGAAATGTGCAATTACAGGTCGCACCAACCTTCTCAAAACTCGGTGGCTGGATTATTATAGAGGAGGTACAGTTCGGAACGGTCATAGAAAAAACTATTATTATAGAGCTACAGTTCGGAACGGTCATAGAAAAAACTATTATTATAGAGGTACAGTTCGGAACGGTCATAGAAAAAACTATTATTATAGAGGTACAGTTCGGAATGGTCATAGAAAAAAATTATTATTATAGAGCTACAGTTCGGAACGGTCATAGAAAAAATTATTATTATAGAGGTACAGTTCGGAACAGTCATAGAAAAAATTGGTTTTAACATGATGAAAATGAGTTTTTAAGATTTGAAGAACATCTTAAGCCTTTCTTTCAGTAGGATTGCTTGGGAAGGAGAGAGGCTATATATCTTAACTTAGAGCTAGAATCAACAAAGGAATTCAATTTTCTTATAATAAACTTGCAGATCAAAGTTAATCACAATATTAAAATTCACTAGAATAAGAGGAAGAAATGCACCATTAACACATCATAAAGCTAGATATGAATATCAATTTACTAATGTTGCTGATACTAGATTAATCATTACACTCTTATTTCCTATGATGTTGTCTAACAAGGAACAGAAGATTGTATAAAATCAGATTCATGAAAGAAATTTGTCCAACAGACCAATTTACTAAGAAAAACATCATCTCATATTAAATATATAATTCTGTCACATTTAGTACAAAAATAAAAGAAGCAATTGTCTTCACCCAGGAGAAAGAGAACATGTTACATGGGAGGTATTACAGAGAGCCACGTGCTTCAGGAAAGGCTGAATGGTAAGATGATGTCTGAGAAAAGAGGTCCCACACACACATCACTAAAATGCTTAACCTGACAGTAGAAGAAATGTCTTTTCTGTCTATATTTTAAAATATTTCCTAATTATTTGCAAGTACTTGATTATGATTTTTCCAAGAATTATTGATTATATTTAAACTACTTTTAGGAACTACCTTAATAATAACTCATTGTCACCCCCTTCTTTTAAAATTTATTATATTTTCTAACTTTCTCTTGCTGTATGGTTCTTTGCAGTGCTGGGAATCAAGCCTAGGACCTTGTGCATGCTGGACAAACACTCTATCACTGTCCTGCCTCCTCAGCACCTCATACATGTAACAGTCTTGCTTTTAATTTATTTGTTATGGAAATGACAGAGTATGAATTATAAGTATAATTTACAAAAGTAGCATGCCTGAACTTTTAAAAAATGTTTACCTTGGTCTTGTGACAGTCCAATAAATTTAATGCTATTTAAGATGCATTAAAGATCTATAAGTATTTGTTAATTACTAAGCAGCTGTGCAGAAAGAATAGAAATTGTGCTGGTTCTATAGGCAATAATAAATAATGATATTTAAGACATAATATTTCTCAAGCTTAAGCTCAGTTTGAAGAAGAGCTCTTTAGAGTTCCTAATAAGAGAGAAGCCAAATGGAAAGGAGGTGGCAGAATTGACTGACATAACAGCTTTGAGTTGGGGTAACGAGGCATTTGGAACCCAGAAGCCAGGGGAAATTTGAACTTGGTACTACAGACTTCAGAGAATTCACTCATCAACAATGTACTGAGTACCAGTAATGGGCTTGCTGCCATGCCGAGATGCAAAGATAAACAAAGCTAGCACCTATCTTCAGGAACTTGATCTTCTAAGGGGCAAATGATAAGAAAGTCCATAATCCTATTGTAGAGAAATGATTGTCATGGCAGAATCCAAGAGCCCTCAATTGTGCAATTCACTTGAACCCTTAATACAGGTGGCATTATTAGGAAATATTTCCAAGGCTAAATAATATTAATACCTCAAATGTGTGCTTATAACTTATTAATTTATTTCTTCACTAAGTATAAGTCTTGTGCACACACTAGGATTACAGCATTAGATGGACACACACACACACACACACACACACACACACACACACTGTCCTTACTAATGCAGAAGCACTGTCAGTAAGTCAAACATTGATTGGATTAAAAAGTGCCTAAAGGAAATCTGTGGTTATAAAACAAAATATTCAACTGTGAGGCATGAACCCTGTTCTTTAAAATGTGATTGAAGAAGATACATTAGCCATAAATAAGGTATATTAGCCAGTATTCTGTAACTAAAACAAAATACCAGATTAAAGGGTACTTTATCTTAAGAAAGTGGTTTACTTGGATCACAGTTTTAAAGCCATAAAGTTTAAATAACTTAACATTTGATGCAGTGGTGCCAGTGATGGAGCAAACCACTTTAAACTGAATCATGAGATGGCAAGTAGCTCACTATAGGAACACATGAGAGAATGAGAGACTATAATAAGTTCCTCTCTTTCTCTCTCTCTCTCCTCTCTCTCTCTCTCTCTTTCTCTCTCTCTCTCCTCTCTCTCTCTCTCTCTCTCTCCTCTCTCTCTCTCTCTCTCTCTCTCTCTCTCTCTCTCTCTCTCTCTCGTGCATAGTTATATAGGTGTTTTATGCATGTGTTCATGCATCTGTGTAGAGGCCAGAGGCCAAATCAATTGTCTTCCTCAATTAACCTCCACTTTAGTTTCAGAGACACCATCTGTCAGTGGTTTGGCTAGACTGGATGATCACCAAGCCTAGTGACTCCTTCTGTCTCAGCCTTCCCTGTGGTAGAATTACAGGCACGTGTCATCGTGTCAGGCACATTTACATGAGTGTTGGAAACCTGAACTCAGGTCCTCATGCTTCTGTAACAAGCATTTTAACCAACTGAGCCATCTCCTCAGCCTCATCAGCTGCGTTTTTTTTTTAATCACCTTTCTATTTAAGAAAGAAATTAGGATTCCCTGAGATTATTATCCTTTCAATGTCAGGACCATCAGAGAATTTATCCCTTTCGAGGTCAGGACTTTCAATGACCAAATTACTTTGTACTAAACTCTGCTTCTTTAAAGTTCACACTACCACCCAACATGGCCATGATGAGATCACAGCTTCTTCTATGGACACACAAACCACATTCAAATCACAGAAGAAGGTCTCTCTAGAAATGATACCTGAGTCACAAGGATACAAAGGGTGAAGTAAGTAATCACACAAGATTGTTGTGGAGCGTAGGAAGCACACCAGGAAGAACCAACTGAAAACAACCTGGCATGTTTTAGGAAATGAGAGAAGGGGAAAGTGAAAGAGTGTGGTGCATGAGCAGGAGAAGACAGTGAGGCAAGCTGAGTGGGACCCAATGAAGTCCTGCAAGGCTTTCATGGTCCTTGAAAATTTTCCTTTCCTGAAAGTATGAAGAGCAACCACTTAGGACTTAAGTAGGAAAATGAGTCATTTTGTTACAGAATTGATACAACCTAAGCTCTATGTCCTTCTTTCTTATCTGTCTTTGAATTTCCCTTCAATACAGGAATGTGAGGGACTGCTTATAAGACATCTCAGAAAACTCAAGTTGCAACTTATCTTTTGAAAGGAATCTGTAGAAAAGCTGAGTGCTTGTATATTGGGGTAACTACAAAAGGGAAGTCTTCCAAATTAACTTTCACACAAAGTTTCTTATGGGATAAGTAATTAAAATGTCCTGGTTCAATGATGTGTATATAGTTAAAACTCAATAGGAATCACAGCAGTTGTTTACAATGGAGATCATTGAAAGACATTTTTGGAGTAAGAAGAATTTATCACAGACTTTGTTTACAACTTCAGGCATGTGAGAGAAAAGCAGCCTAACTCCCTGTCATTTTACTGCTTTAAAATTCTGAACTGAAAGTTTCACCCTTACTGCATGTACCCAGGGGCACCCATTTATCCCACTGATCCTCAGTAATCCTTGGGCATAAGAGCATTCTGCACAGACCCATCCATTTGTCTTCCTGACTGAGCTCCTCAGGTCTTACTTACCAGGCTGACCTGGCTTCAGAGAGTGATATATCTGAGTTAGGCACCTACAACACTAGTAGCATTCTGTCATAGTTAGGGTTTCTGTTGCTGTGAAGAGACACCATGACCACAACAACTCGTATAAAGGAAAACATTTAATACTGGTGGTTCACTTACAGTTCAGAGGTTTAGTCCATTATCGTCATGGAGAGAAACAAGGCAGCCTGCAGGCAGAAATAGTGCTGGAAAAGGAGCTAAGGGTGTTTACATCTTGATCCCTCAGGCAACAGGAAATGGTCTGTCTCACTGGACATGGTTTGAGCATATATGAGTCCTCAAAGTCTGCCTCCACAGTGACACACTTCTTCCAACAAGACCACACCTACTCCAACAAGGCCACATCTCCTAATAGTGCCACTCCTTTTGGGGGACATTTTCTTTCTAACTACTACATTCCACTCCCTAGCCCTGAAAGGCTTGTAGCAAAAATGCATTCAGTCCAAATTCAAAAGCCTCATGGTGTGGGAGCCCAAAAAAGCTTCCTAGTGAGATCTGAGCTTGCTTTACACAGCAGAGCTGCATTAGGGAATGACTTGACCATGTGCATGGTCACCAGGTATTTGGAATGGACTGCACTTGGCTGTCCTGGAGGGAGGTCTTTTGTTTCACCCCTTGGCATTCCTTTAAAAATCCTTTAGCAGAGACAGAAGGGGATGGTAGATTTTGACCCAGGCCCTCCTGAGCCTATCCTATGTTTCTACTCTCTCCTCTATATTTCTATCTACATATTTCTAATTTCTCCCTGCTCAAGAGTAGGGGGGGGAGGAGTGGGGGTAGGACCCCTGTAGGGCCCTGGCCCCCCAATTTTGGGTAGCTGTTGCCTGCTTGCCGACCTTGACCAAATGTCCTCCCTATGCTAATTCTCTGCCGGGTTCCACCCTCCTGAATGCTTAAGGGAAGTTCCTTGTTTGTGTATCCTGCATATTGGGCGTCAACAGCTTAGATGCAAGATTGTAAACATCAGTAGCGAACTTCTGCCCTCTGGGGTTCTCCCATTGTGCTGTAAACCTGTATTTAAGGTTTCCTCCCTCTTTCAATAAACGGCATTCGGCATTCTGCTGAGGCGAATGACCGCTGTCTTTTGTCTCTGTTTTTCGATCCACAGCCCCTTGCTAGGACATGGTGAACGGGTGGTGGCAGCGTGGGCATTATCACTACAGACCCCCACACCATGGTTTATAACAATCTCAAATTTATTTAAAGTCTGAAGTTCAAAGTCTTTTCTGAGACTCAAAATCTCTTTGTTAATATTATGATCCACCCCTTGAAATCCCACCCCTTGGCTGCCCTGTGTCCTGTTGTAAAAGCCTCATTGTAAGGAAAAACTCCTCCTCTTCCTCTCTCTCTCTTCCACTTTTCCTCCCATGAGGTGTGCACCCTCAATCTTTCTCTCCTTCTTTCTCTCTGTCTCTCTCTTTTCTATCTTTCTCTTCATCTCCCTTTTATAATAAACTCTCGGCATGGATGCAGCATCTGGGTTGTGAATTATTGGCCACTGCTGCTGCCGCCATGCCCACATGGCATGCATCTGCCCAGCATGTTTCCCTGCACACACAAGATACCCTCAGGGTCTCCCACCCACCCCTGTGCAATAATTCATAACACTCTTAACTGTAATCCCCTGTAAAATCACAATCAAAAAGCAGATCACATACTTCCAACATAATGGCACAGGATATACATTACCATTCAAAAATATAGGGAAGGGAGCATACTGAGGAAATACTGGAAAAACCAAGACTGAAAAACCAGCAGGGCAAACTCTAAACTCTGCATCTCCATGTCTGATGTTGAAAGGCTCTTCAGATCTCCAACTCCTTTAAGCTTTGTTGACTGCAACACACTTCTTTCTCTTGTGCTGGTTCCAACCCTGTTAGCCTTGGCAGGTATCCCATGGCTCTGGCATCTCTAACATCTTGGGGTCTTCAAGGCATTCCAGGCTTCTCCTTCACAGCTTCACACTCTCTAGGCTTCCATTCAGAGACACCCCTGACACATTTTTTGTCTCGGTGGCTTTCCTTAGTAATGAAAGCAAATTCCGTAGCCCCTTTCTTCTCTCCTTAACTCCAGAACCACAAAGCCAAATCTGCCAAGTTCTGATTCTTACGGGGGCTGAAACATGGCCCCCTTGCTCAATTACATCTTCACAAACTTTCTGTTTTCAATGGTTTCCTTCACTGCCTGCTATCCTGAAACTGGAGCTGTAGACCTGGTTGGCCTCAAATTCAGAGATACACCAGCCTCTGCCTGTCAGTGCTGGGATTAAAGGTATATACCACCACACCCAGATCTAAGCTTTTCTTTAATTTTTTTTCCCCACTAGAAATTTAGCTGAGTGTGCTCTTACCCTGAGGTCCGCCACTCTCTTTATTCCATTTCTTAATCTGTTTATCTCCTTGAACACAGAAGTTAACACCACTCTACTTCCTACTGCTCCTTTTCTCCTTAAATTTTGCATTTTGTAATTTACCCTGCTCAGCTTGCTCCCTTTCATTATAAGTCTTCATTAGTGATGCCAATAATAACCACAGGATAGAGTCTATACTAGGCTGTTTCGAGATTTCCTCTGCCAATGGAATTAATCCAAAATTCTTCACTTTAGCCTCGGGCAGACTCTTCAGACAAGGGCAAAAGGCAACTACTTTCTTCACCAAAATATAGCAAGAATAATCTCTAGGCAACATACTAAAATTCTTCTCCTCTGAAACCTCTTGAACCAGGCACTCACAGTTCAAATCACACTTAGCAGCACTGTCTTTCATGTTCCTACTAGGATGGCCCATTAAGCAGCACTTAAAATGTTCAACTGCTTTTCTAATCCACAGTTTCAAGGTCCATATTACTTCAAACAAAAGCATGGTCAGGTCTATCACAGCCATACCCAACTCCTGGTACCAACTTCTGTCCTAGTTAGGGTTTCTATTGCTGTGAAGAGACACCATGGCCACAGAAACCCTTAAAATGAAAATATTTAATTCTGGTGGCTTGCTTACAGTTCAGAGGTTTATTATCTTCATGGCAGAAAGCCAGGCAGCATGTGGGCACATATGGTACTGGAGAAGGAGCTGAGAGTTCTTATATCTTGATCCCATAAGCAATAGGAAGTGGTCTTTCTTACTGGTCATGGCTTGATCATATATGAGACCTCAAAGCCTGCCTCCACAGTGACATACTTCCTCAAACAAGACCACACCATACTCCGACAAGGCCACACCTCCTAAAATTGCCACTCCCTTTGGGAGCCATTTTCTTTCAAATCACCACACATTCTTTCTTGATTTATTTGGAATTGGGGAATAGAAAGCAAGAACTAGAGTATAAAAGCTGATACTTGTGTGAGAATCATATTTTCAAAAATTAATACATTCTTCAAGATAAGAAGTATGAAGAGACAAAGGCAATTGCCTGGCTCTGAGGCTTGGATAAGAAAAGACAAAATAAGAGAGGAGATTTGGATATGGTTTGAATTTGTCCACAGAGGAAGCTGTGATCTCATCATGGCCACATTGAAAGGTACTGTGGACTTTTAAGAAGCAAAGTTAAGTACAAATGACTAAAGTACTTAGTACAAAATCTGAGGAAGAGATGTCAAAAGATACATGTTTCAGAAAGAGAATTATATAGACTGGTTTATGCTGGTGAAAATATTAGAAATAGGGAGTTGAAAGACAAGTAACTAACTCAGATACACCAGAATCTGAAGCCATGCCACATACAGGATTTCAGTTGAGTCTATGAGGAGTAAGGTGATGGTACTGATCAGAGAGGTTGATCAATCAGACATGCTTTTCCCTCCAGAGACTTGCCAGGGACACCTGTGTAGGAAGGGCCCATGTCACAGATATCACTGGGGTTCTCAAGAGATGTGTTTATTCAAATATGTTGTGTTCTTCAATTTGTTTTGTTTTGTCTTGTTTTGGTGCTAGGTATGGAATACAAGGCCTTGCACATGCTAAGCAGACATTCTACAACTGACTCATAGCTCCCAGACAAACTGGTCAATTTTAAAAAAATAATTGAAGCAGAAACTTGCTATAAAATCAGTGAAAAAAATTGTTACTGAACTAGAATATAAAGAGTTTTAATTGCTTGTTAAGAAATTTCACACAAAAAGGGAAGAATCTTTTGGAGTGGATAAACATTAAACTAGCCACAGAAACCATTTTGTTGTTGGTGGTGATGAGTGAGTGACTTTGAGTTCCTTTTCTTTTCTGAGAGTGAGAAGACATGAGATGCATAATAGAAATTAAAAGGAAGAAGATGTAGAAAACATAAAAATTGGTGCTGCCCAAGGTGCTAGTGAAAGGGTAAGCAGTCAAGGGAAGAATAATTAAAGCCTGGAGTCCACTGGCTCTGGCATGAATAGAGTTAATAGAGGTGGTGTCATAGGGGTAGCTGGAGAAAGTAGGTAACTGGAGGCCTGGTACATACAGAAGAGGTTGAGTAAGTAGATGTGGGAAACAAATATTTGCTTCAGATGGTAGAGGTTGGAGAAAATACCAGCCAATGAGAGGTGAGAGCATCTAGCTTCTAAGCCGTAAAAGGCAGCTGCATTTTCAGCTCTGAAAAGGCATTATACTACCATGTTCTCTAGAGCTACCCCCAAGTATTAGAATAACAGACAAAGCCTAAGATGACATCGGAGGCCACAACTGTAAAGAATGTGGGAAGAAGTCATTTATCTATTTATTTGTGTGTATATGTATGTGTACCTGAATGTATGTATGTGTACCACATGCATGCAATGACAGCCAAGGTCAGCAGTGGTGTCAGATCCCCTGAAACTAGAGTTACAGGAAGTTGTAAGCCCTTATGTGGATGCTGGAAACTGAATCTAGTCCATCTTCAAGAGCAGTAAGTACTCTTAGACACTGAGACATTCTCCAGCCCCAACTATGGGATTTTGAATCTTAGTTTTCTTATACCTCATGAGGGCTATGGAGAGTTTCCACTGCAGTTCAGATGGCAAGGTCCTTCCTAAGGGAATAACTGCCTCCGCTGGAGATAAGATCTATAGAATTTCAGAATTGATACCTGTAGACTGACTAGAGTTTGTGAAGCCTAGTAGGAAGGGTTTCATCATCATAATTAATTTATCCACAAAGGTCTTTCTTCACTTTCATTACTGATTATAAAAATAAAACCAGTAAATAATGTACAGAAACCACAGAATTTGTTAAAAATATCTTCTTTAACTCCACTGTACAGAACCAAGTATGTGTGTGTGCATGTGTGTGATTCGTGAGGACAGTTTGGGGTTTGCATGGTAGATGTTGGAACATCCTCTAAATGCAAATATGTGGATGAAATTAAAGATAGAAACAAAAATTATAGTTTATATCTTTTCTATCAACTGCCAAGTCTTAATTTAATTATTTCACATACACACTCAACATTGGTCATTGAAGTTGAAAAACTTAATATCACCCCATATTGCTTTTGATTTCCAGAGGTTAAGACCTTAGATGATATTTAACATTTAAAATACTGAAAAATGGACAAACTTTTAAAAACACACAGGAAAGTACTTAATTTTTGGAACTGAGAGATTTAATGCAATTGTTTACTGTCCAGATTAACAGTAGTTCTTTCGTTGTGCTTACTAGTTCTTTTGAGACTTCACTAAATAAAAGTGAATAGAGGAGACCATGATGAAATCAGGAGGACCCTGAAAAAAGTTGAGGTAAATAAGGTCAGAGCTTATCAACTCATTGAAGACCTGGGATTAACCATTAGTCAATACTCTAAGTAATAATTCTTTAATTTTAGTTAATGTTATAAAATTGATAAAATTCATAGTCAATAAAACTTACAGCTTCTCAGTCATTCCAACTTTAACCTTGTAAGTATGAATGTGTCAAATAGAGTAAAATGGGTGAGCAGTTAATTGGATAATTTTAAAAGGGGGACATTAAATAGAGACTTAATATCTACTATCTCTAGAAACAGACAAAAGAGGGGGATTTTTTGAGTAAATTGCCTCATGGGTGTCTAATTCTATATTATCAGAATTAATGTTCCACACTTTTATTTTATACATTATTCTCTTTTAATTACTACGATATTATTACTCATCAAAAATAACACCAGACATTTCTTTTTCCTATTTTGATGAAGTCCTAACCTAGAGAATATGGAAATTTTTCTCTAAATAAAATCTTTTATCTCAGGTTGAAAGAAGTGGAGTGACCTTCATTCTAGTTCATGTTAACTGTGCTGGGTAGTGGGATTTATGGCTAAGGAAATTGGCTTGTTCTTTCAGGCAGTACCTCACTGTCACTGGAATAAAGCTAGCATTGGACATGCTGTCAGGGCTGCCTGACTTCAGCTGTTTATTTCACAGGTAATTAGTAGAAATCTCTTATATTCTTCTAAAAGGATCATTCTAAGAGGAAATAGGAAACATCGGACAAAGAAAATATGAGCTGATCTTGTCAGCAGCAAGGATTTCTCTGCAGGAGATCTCACTGTGGCTTTCATTATCACAACAACCAATAGGTGTTGCTATAGAAACCATACTGTTAACAAGCTAATGGAACAAGGCAGAGGTGGATAAATGATGGAACTGGGAGGAGGTGAAGGGGGAGACTGTAAGGCTTAGTTCTTGTAAATGAGCCTCTGGCTTTTAAATTTTACCTTGCCTCTCTTTGTTTTTTGTTTGTTTGTTTCTTGCTCTTTTTTTTTTTAAATTAATACTGCATGGATAACAGATAACCAGGAATAAGAACAATATAATAATTTAAACACTCCTTTTTAGATATGTTCTCAGGGAACTTTATGATTGAAAAAATTAAATTAAAAGCAAGAATAAGCCCATTCTTTAAAATTTAGGACCTTAAACTCCAAAATAATCTGAGTAAACAATGAGGTATCTGCTAGCCCTAATGGACAAATATACTACTCATATATTATCTCGGTAAGTCAGATGTATTTGAGAAGTTGATGCAATGTAATAAAAAATAAAATATATCATCTCAGTCCAACTAATGATTAGGTATTAAAGAAGAAACTAATTCAAAAATATTTTAAAGTACATACTTAAATTAAAATATCATAAAAATCCCCATGAAACCTCAACCTCAGGTAGCAGAGAGGCATATTAATTTGACTTTTTTCCTATCAACATTCATGTAATACAAAAGATAGGAAATTATATAAAGTATATTTATAAGTCAAATCCTCTAAAATTGTCATATAAAATTTTTCCTCATTTTCTTCTATTCCAAGCCTAAAGCACTCTTTATAAAATTAGTCACTTACCAAAGGATTTCTGTGCATCTAGAGAAAAAGAAATGTAAGCATTTACTGTTAGCATTACTGAAGGGGGAAAGGAAACAGTTGTACACCCTCCATTCTTCAGCAGCATGTGTCCTTCAACAGTCTGTGAATACAAACAAGGCTGTATCCATGCCCAGTGTTCAAACTGTAATACATCGTAGCTTGGTGCTTTGTTTCCCCATAGTAGCTCTCTCATTATTTCTAGAAGGCCATGAAGCAGTGATCTTATTTTTTTGTTTTTCTGGATGTTACTGTTTTCCTGCTGATAGTCACAATTAGTGCTTACTATGGCTCCTGTTCATGGATCACTTCACAAGATCCCAGAGCCCATAAAGTGGTTGGAAGAATGACTTATACCTCAACTCCATGCCTACTTTCATTTATTAAATATTGAAATAAATGAATCATTGTTTATTCAAACAATTATTTTGGCAATGTGCCCCAAAGCAGCCCTACTTGTGGCCAAAGTTGTACAAAGTGCTATATTTGCAGCCTCTATATCTAAGTTTCTATTAGATAGTAACCCTTAGGAAAAGGTGAGGGAGGAACACGGTGGGTAGTGAGAATAGAAGGAAATGATAATGATATTCATTTCCACAAATAGAAACAAAATTATTCAAGTATAGAACAATCCCAATCCTTCATATAACATAAAACTACACCAGAGCACAGTACTTACAGATATATGACTTTACTCACTACTTAGGCAGTATGTTTTTATTTGCAGCTCCATGGAGACACTGATCTTAGGAACTTTGTGCTGTGGGATGTTCTGTATGGCAAATGTGTTGCTCTGATTGGTCAATAAATAAAACACTGATTGGCCAGTGGCTAGACAGGAAGTATAGGTGGGACTAACAGAGAGGAGAAGAGAAAGAACAGGAAGGTGGAAGGAGACACTGCCAGCCGCCTCCAGGACAAGCAGCATGTAAAGATGCCGGTAAGCCATGAGCCACGTGGCCAGGTATAGATTTATAGAAATGGATTAATTAATTAAGATATAAGGACAGTTAGCAAGAAGCCTGCCACGGCCATACAGTTTGTAAGCAATATAAGTCTCTGTGTTTACTTGGTTGGGTCTGAGCAGCTGTGGGACTGGCAGGTGAGAGAGATTTGTCCTGACTGTGGGCCAGGCAGGAAAACTCTAGTAACAACTTTGCTTGGTTGTAGCTACTACATTAAATTTGGAACTCTCAATGGAAACTGTTGTCCTGATATAAAGGGCCAGTGTATCCACTCTGTGTTCAAATTCTTCTTCCATTTATAGGAAGGCAGATAGCCAAACATTTTAAATAAAGTTGTTGTCTTGCTTCTACCCATAAATTAAAAGTTTCAAAGACTTTGATGCTTTTTAAGTTATTCCCTCCTGAACACTGTTTCTACAAGATAGAAGAATCGAGGCACTTCATGATATTAGTGATGCTGAGAACACTTGGGGAGAGCTCTAAAGACAGATGTCTAAAAGGCAAGAATTTTCTGAGAATGAATTTCCTTTTTCAATGCGTCCATTTTGACACCAAGAATGTGGTACCAAACATAAATGTTTTCCCCAAGAAGATTCTCTCTGGGTCATGAATGGATGGGTTCCCATGTGGGCTTATAGAAACATGCACACTGAGGTTGAGTCAGTTTTCATCACAAACAACCTATTATTACTCAAAGGGGCAATAGATAAGTAAATTATAGTCACACAATGATGTGGTATAGAGGCATCAAAATGGAACAAAGGGTCTAAGTATAACAACATGCAAGTACTAGGAACACAGAGTATTAAAAGCACAAAGCGAAGTTTAAAAGGATTTTTTTCAAATGTATTACAAGAAAATACTTAATATTTAAGCAAAGATGTGTGGCATATGTGGCAAAAGTATAAACCCAGAAAAATAAATTCCAAGTGTCTTGGTGACTGTTCTTTTGCTGTAAAGAGACCCCATGACCAAGGCAACTTATAAAAGAAAGCATTTAACTTGGGGGTTTGTTTACAGTTTCAGAAGTTTAGTCCATGACCATCATGGAAGGAAACCTGGCAGCTGGCAGGCAGACATGGCACTGAAGCAGTAGCTGAGAACTTATGTCTTATCCACAAGCAGGAGGCAGAGAGAGGAAAACAGAGAGACAGAGACAGAGAAAAGCCCACACCTAGTGACACACTTCCTCCAACAAGACCACACCTGCTAACCCTTCTTAAAACAGTCCCCGCACTGGAAACCAGACATTTAAATATATGAGCCTACGTGGGACATTCTCATTCAAACAAACACAGCAAGTAATAAAGTGAAGTATACTTTAGTGAGTAAAGAACAGAGATGAGAATGGGGTGGATTCTAAATGGGCCTCTCACATTAGTAAGAGCTAATCTATACTGTGTCTGAAGAACATACCATATTGATATGCTGTACATAATTAATATTGTATTATTGTGTTATAGTTTGTATATTAAATATTCCATAACGTGTTTACAACCTCAGGTCTATTTTTAAAAATTTATAAAGAAGACACAATCTCAGACTATATATATCTTTTTAAATTTCTTTGCTTCTCTTACACACTGTCCTCATTAGAAAGTGTCTTGTGTAGTTGTGCATTATACAAGGGAAAATGATGACAGATACTAGCCTTCAGGCTCTCACAAAGAGATAGGTTCTCATGGGCCCTATTGTCAGAGCCAAAGGCTCTCAAGCTTCCCACAAAGGTGCCAGTCACTGAGGTCATCTGCCCCAGAGCAAAGCCTGTGCAGAACTTTTGCGTGGGTTCAACTTCCTTCTATTTCTTTCTTCTCTTTGCAGAGTCTCTGTATTAAACAGCTCTACTCTTCTCCTCAGGCACTTTTTGCTTTGTTTTGTTTTGTTTTACCTCTTCACTCACTTTGATTCCCTAGTAGAAAACCTGAGATCCAGACACTGGCTTCTGCTTTGGAAAGCAAGAAATAGAAATCAAGGGATAAAGGGAACTAAGGTCTGGGCTCTCAGATGTAACATACTATTTCATTTCTACTTTTAAAAAATGAACTATACTCATTAAATAATGCTGTATTTTGTTTTGTTTTGTTTTGATTGGTTGGTTGGTTGGTTGGTTGGTTGGTTGGTTGGTTGGTTGGTTGATTGGCTGGTTGTTTTGTCGGGGGGATACTTTGTTTGTTTGTTTGTTTGTTTGTTTGTTTGTTTTTTAGACAGGGTCTCTCTCCATAGCTCTGGCAGTCTTGAAACACACTATGTAGACCAGGCTGGCCTCAAACTCACAGAGATCCTCTTGCCTCTACCTCCTTAGTGCTGTGATGTGTCACCACACCTGGATTTAAATCAGTTTCTAATGTGCCAAAAATAACATAAAATTTATCATCTCAGTCACTTTAGCTATACAATAAAATAGGATTACATTATTACATAGTTATTAATAATGTAACTGCATTACATTATTACACAGCGGATCTCTTGAACTTTTTCACTAAGCAAAACTTACTCCAGGGCTAAGAGTGTAGCTCAGTGTAGAGTAGTTGACTGGCATGTACAATGCCCTAGGTTCAGTCCCCAGCAGTGCATAAATGCTAAGCATTGTGGTTAGTGCTTATAATACCAGCACTTGAGTGGTAGAGACAGGAGAATCCAAAGTTCAAGGTCCTTCTAATTTGATGACAGCTGGGAATATGTGGGGTATATGTCTGGGTAGGGGGAGCAACCAATCCTGGTTCTATCATCAAAAATGAGTCCCCTTCCTCCCTTTCCTGAACTCTGGCAACCACCACTGTATTTTCTGTATCTAAAAGTTTTACTGCTTTAAATTCCTCATACAGAAGGAATCAAGTAGTGTTTGTCTTTTTGTGACTGGTTTATTTTGCTTAGCACAGAGTCCCTAAGATTCATCCATGGATGATGGATCCAAGAGTATGACAGAAAAATCTCTTTCATAAGATTTAATGTTAGTTCACTGTATGAGTTTACCACATTTTCTGCATTCATTTTTCTGATAGTGGACATTTGGCTTATATTTAGTTAGCTTTTGCTAATAATGCTTCAGTGAACATAGGTGTGTCAATATCTCTTTGAGTTCTTGTTTGAAATTCTTTAGGTTATATATGTATGTTAGATTATTTGACTATTATAATTCTACTTTCAATGGTGAAGGCCTCCATGCCTGTTTTCAGTGAACTTACACCATTTTCATTCCCAGCTATAGACTGTATTTGAATTTATTTTTTATTTTATTTATTTTATTTTATTCCATAGGAGGCTGTCATGAGCAAAAAGGTAGATACACAGAGTATAACAAAAGTTATGTTTTATTATGCTGAGGGTCATCACACAAGCTTCACACTCTCAGTTCCTACCTACTGTTCTGAGCCTATCTTCCCAAGGCTGCTCACCTGTGCCACATATTTTAGCTGAAGGTCAGGTCCAGTCTCTAATACAAGTCTCTGATTAGAGGGTCAGGATCCTGGGGAAGACTCTCCAGCTACAGGGCAAATCAAGGTGGTTTCTCTCCAGATGTACAGAGGAGAGCATTGCTCTTGGTCTCTGCTTATAGACTGTCCAGTGAGTGTCATGGGGTTCTAGGACTGTGTCTGTATATCTTGAGTGAGTGATATCACTAAGTTCTGATTATCAGGTGCAGCCTTGGGTGTATAGTGGGGTTCCTGACTAAGCTATTTTTACATGTATAAAACGATTTTTTTTTTTTACTATGCTCATTACAGAGCTATAGTTCTAAAAAGAATGAAACACTCCTCCTTGGGCAGGAATGGCTGACGAGACCCGTGCCACCCTGGGGCCTGTCTTAGCAGAAAGTCATGAAGAGTAACAGCAAGAGAATTCCTGCAGGATCTCTGAGACATTAAATATGGTATGGTCAGCAGTCTAGAAAAAGAGGGGAATTTCTGTCTTAGGCAAAAAACAAACAAACAAACAAACAAAAAAACAAGCTTTCATCATCCTGGGCCAGGCCATACATAGCACTTCCCTCAATGTGTCTACTGGAAAGAGAAGAGCCTTCCCAGGGCTCTGCCCTTGAGGCAGCTCCACTGCCAGACTGTAAGTTAGTTTTTACACATCCTACAGTCCTGCACCCTGGGGAGCATCATGCACAGACAAATCCAGGGCAGACTGTTTGTAGGCTTCTTCCTCTTGACCATATGATGAAAAACACAAGAATATATACATTTCCATCAAAAACTTACATTTAAATGGCAGGGGAACTTCAGGGAAAAATTATACATAAATTCATGTCAAGATAAACCTGTTTATTTCCATACTGATTCCTAGACTCAGCTAGAAATATAATATTTGATTTCTTGGACTAATAAGGACTGTAGCTTGGAAAAGACTAGCCTGAAAGGGGGTGGGGAAGAAGGAAGGAAAAGATATTAATTAAGTTCCTGGTCACAGACAAACCTACTGAAAGAAGCAATCTGTGAGAGGGGGGTTTATTTTCACTCTTGGTTGAAAAAAGTACGGGCCATTCTTCCCAAAAAGCATGAACACTGGACTCTGTCGGTGGCGCCTTGGCAGTGGGATCTTCCTGAGGCGGAGGGGGTGGGGGCTGGAGGGACTTGCTAAAAGTCAGCAGATAAGGAAGGAGGGTAAGAGGAGTGCTCTGGTCAAAACTAAGCCTGTGCTATAACCCTCAAGGCCTCTCCACCAGTGACTCACTTGCCCAAGCTGGATTCTACCTACTAAGGGTTCTATAATTTAAGGAAACAGTGCCACAAGCTAGTAACAAAGTGCTCAAACACACGAGTCTGTTGAAGACACTTCACATTCAAATGCTAACAGGGAAACAAAGGAAATCAGCTGACACTCCCAGGGACGGGAAGTCCAAGCTAGCACAGATCACAAGAATTCCACCTCTCGGCTGCTCTTCATCTTTGTCAGTCTCACTCCCCTTCTGCTCACCTCATCTCCCCACCCCACCCCCTCATACTCCCAAGTGCATGTCGGGAGGCATCCTGCAATCACTGCTTGACTTATGTACTCAAAGGTCTGTGGAACAAAAGGAAAATTTCTCTCTCACTTCTAGCTTGAAATACCTCAGGAAAGAACTTTTGCTTTGGCTCAAATAAGCCAATCACATTCAGTTTTCTTTAAGGGTATGGCTCCTAGTAAGGTGACTATGCCCTACTCCTGAAGCACATTGACAGCACAAATTGGAATGGAAGGGTTATTAAATTTAAAAATTTAAAATAAAACAGGTGTAAAATTGGGGAGGGAGGCGTTGGAAATGAATGGGACTGAGAGGAGTTGGGAGTAAATATGATCAAAGTACATTTCATGAAATTCGCAAAGAATAACAAAATATTTATTTTAAAGAAAGAATACTTAGAGATTGGAGGAAAATTAAAACAATATATATCTGAGAAAGACAGAGGAAAGAAATGACAAATTCTTAAAGCTTGGGAACCAGATAAGTATACATGGAATCCCTGTGGGCTGAGGAGCCAGCCCAACTTGGCCTACTATACCCAATCTGTTTCCTTGTGGCAGGCAATGTACCTTGTAAAAACTTTTAAAAGGGGGTCTTAGAAAGAACATGTGAGGTACAAGGAAAGTCCACAAATAATTAACTTAACAGCACATTCATTTGCTGGCATTGGGGAGAAAGGCAATGTTCATTTAGAACAGCTTTTAAGGCTGAATAATTGGGAAGTAAAAAAGAAATGAATGAGTTCTCCCACATACAGACTGAAGGCAGCACGAAGGGAGGTTTCTGTGGGTCTGTAATGTTCATTGCATTAACCCATTGTGGTCTCCTAGTGGCATATATCCTGTTTTTCCCTAACACTTGGAACACTAGCACCCATGTCTATGGAGAAATATTCTGAGAATAGATTACAGGACTAATCTCCAGGAAAGTACCTCTCTTGGGTCTTCTTACTAGAACCCTTGAAGAAGGATCAAACTGTTTTTTAAAAGATCTACAATGCCAGTAGGTAAATGGGCACTACAATGATGGCTCCAATATATGAGAGACATGCTCAGAATCCTTCTACAAACTCCAGTTTGTAGAAATGCAGATTAGTCAACTTTCTTTTCATTATTTCCTTTTAAGTTAGTTTTGCATTTCAGCTAAAAGGACATGAGTTATTAAAAATAACAACAGACAGGCATGTGTGGAGAGAGAGCACTGAAAGATGATTGGAAAGAGGGATGGGTGGCATCTCAGGGTCAGCTAGAAACCTGGTACAAAGGAAACTCCCAGGAATCTACAAGGATGACCCCAGCTAAGAGTCCTAGCAATAGGGGACACATAACCTGAACTGGCCACCTCCTGTAACCAGGCACGACTTTCAGTGGAGGGATTTGGACACCAACCTAGTCACATAACCTTCAACCTACATTCTCTCCTGCCTACGGGGTATGCTGGGGTAAGGGTGGTACAGAGATTGTGGGAGTGACCAACCAATGACTGGTCCAGCCTAAGACTCATCCCTCCCCTGACACTGCCTGGAGCACCAGGATGCAGAGGCTGGATGGCCCAGAGACCTAGGAAAGAATCAAACACAAATGGACAAAAAAAATGTTAATGTAATGATGTCTAATGATAGTGTGCTATATTCATAGACTGGTACCTAGCCCAGTAGTCATCAGAGAGGCTTCATGCAGCAACTGATGGAAACAGATGCAGAGACCCATGGCCAAACATTAAGTCGAACTCAGGGATGCTGAAGAGAGGGAGGAAGGATTGTAGGAGCCAGAGGGGTCAAGGACATGACAAGAAAACCCATAGAATCAACAAACTTGGGATCATAGGGACTCACAGAGACTGAACTGACAGGGAGCCTGCATGGGACTGACCAGGCCCTCTGCATGTATGTGACAGTTGTGTACCTTGGTCTTCTTGTGGGACTCCTAACAGTGGGAACAGGGGCTGTCTCTGACTCCTTTACTGGCTTTTGGGTGCCTATTCCTCATACTGGGTTGCCTTGCCCAGTCTTAATACAAAGGGAGGTGCTTAGTCTTACTACAACTTGATATGCCATGCTTTATGGATATCCATGGGAGGCCTGCACTTTTCTGAAGAGAAATGGAGTAGATGTGGGGAAGGTGGGGGGAGCGACTAGGAGGAAAGGGGGGAGGGAAAACTGTGTTCCGGATGTAAAATAAATAAATAAATAGAAAAAATAACAACAGCTGATTCCTGTTCTGGTTTGGACTGGCTGTATGCCTCACTGATACTGTGCTCATTTGAAGAAAAATTGGGGGAAAAAAATTTCAAGTTCCTTTCAACTTTTTATTTAATGATTCTGTATTTGCTTGGAATCAAAGTATCTGGTTGATAGCAAGATATGGACACAAAATTTCATTCCTAAGAGATTCTGGCATCAGCATGAGGTTACAGACTTTGTTAAAACTTTATAGGATTTCTATGAAAGCTTAGCAGATAGTTGGGTAGGAAAGCTAGGACAAAAGAGATCTGAACTATTAACTTGAAAAAAAAATAAATACTTGCCCTGAGGTCAAAGGACACATTTATCAGAAATACTTTTAAGAGTTCTAAAGTAATTTTACTTGTATTTCCTTTACTTTAAGTCAATTACACAAAGTCACAATTAGGGTGGGGACAGAAATTGTCAGAGCCATAAGGACTATGGCCTTGTTTGCCTCAGGAGGTACAAGCACGGAAAGCTTCATTGAAACAGCTAGAAGGCCACAGACCATCCCACCAGCAGGAAGGTGATTCTCTGCAAGCATGAGAGCTGCCATGCTGTGCTCTGTGGCATGCAGCTTTCAGCTCAGTCAGGTGGCCTCACAGTAGCTACTGAATTGGCTGTCAGCTCTGCTGCCTTGGAGTGACTCTGCAGAGATGATGGCTGCCTTCTTTGGCTGCTCATCTTTTTCTAATCCACACCTAGTCATCTCTGCCTACTACTGAGCTACTTGTTTGGCTTCTACTGGTTCTGTGTATTTCTCTAAAATCAGATATTCAATGGCACATTATCTAAGATAATTCTAAAATATTGATAGTTACCTGACTGGAGACCAATTCTCTCTGGCTGATTAGTTTCCCAGAACCAAAGTGAGTATATTTGAGGATCTCTGTAGTGATGGATAGCAGCATCAGGTAGTCACTATAGGCCTCATTTTCTGATATGCAAAGATGCAAAGAAGATAGAAACAAGCTGGAAGAGGATATGCGATGCAACATTTTGAAAGTCTTTGCTACCAGTAATGATTGACTGGTGGATCCTGTCATTGAGCTGTGGTCAAAATAATTGGATTCTGAACTCATGAGATAACAAAAGTGAGTTCTTTCTCTACAGAAAATTCCTATATGCTACACACTTGGTTAAGGATGGTAGCTCCTTCTTCAATGACTATAGGGTCAAGTGGAACTTGCAAATGAACTCAAATACTTTACTACTGTGTTGCTTTTGGGGTTCCACCCAGACTAGCTTTCCCAAGACCTTTCATATGTGTTTCTCAGACCAGAATTATCTTTGAAAGTGACCTGGAAGGTCAGAAATATGGCCTCCCTTATCTATTGCATTTTTTTAGATGGTTTAAGAAACATCCCTTGTTCACCACCTAATGGGATGGATCTTTTGCTTCTGCTGCAACTATTTCCTCACTCTCACCATCACCATCACCTTTGGTAATATTTCCATCTTTCTTTCTGAAAGCCAAAAGTATAATGTATAAAAGGTCATCTTGCATCTACAGAAGATCTACAGAAGAAGCAAAACTCAGTTTAAGAATTGTGAAATTAAGAAAAGTGAAGCCATTGAGTTATTGATCATATAGACATACATAAACATGTAATGTGTGTGTGTGTGTGTGTGTGTGTGTGTGTGTGTGTGTGTGTAACTTTCCTCACAGTGGAGATAACCTAATTGAGAAAAAGGTCCCCCTTTGTCTTTTTTGTTGTAAACCTCACCTGTAATGGCTGAGCCATCTCTTGTCATCCTACAGTTGACATTCTGGTAGAGTGAAAAAGACAGCAAATAGTAAACAATTAAACAGATGATATTATAATATACTAAATAATATGGAGGCACATAAACACAGAAAGAAGAACCAGGAGTTTCAGGGAGTCATAATTTTGAAAAAGATGGTCGCAGGCAGCCCTGGATTTACTATGACACTAACAAAGCAGAAGTCTCAGGAGCCCACACTCTATTATGTACCCCTTCCCAAATGCTTTTATAAATGTTGCAAACTTATGTTGTATGTTGTTTATTTTAAATATAGAATGCCCCACAAATTTTCACGTCATTCTTGCATAGAGGCCATGCTAATTTTCTCTGTATCATTCCAATTTTAGTGTACGTGTCGCTGAAGCAATATGCTGTTGTAACTGAAATCAGTCACATTGCTGTCATCTTCTTTCCTGCTCTCCTTCCATCAGTTGGCTTGTGTGGATGGCACTGAGTAGATGTTAGGCATGCTTAGGTCATAGCTAAGAGGCAGTTAAGTTAGAAGTGATTTTCTTTGGGTTTAGCGATACATTTCTCTGTAGCTCACTATCACTTTTGCTTCTAGCATGGCAATAAAGGTTTCACAAACCAGCAAGTTCTAGAACTAGATGGTAGGGATGTCCAACCCGTATGATAGTTGATTTTCTGAGACAGGGTCTCAGGTAGTCCAGAACAGCCTTGAGCTCTCCATGTAGCTGAGGATGACCTTAAACAACTGAGTTTCCCGCTTTCGCCTCCCCAGTTTGTACAGTGCTGGGGTTCAAACTCCAGGCTACATGCATTCTAGACAAATATTCTACCAACTGAGCTACATTTCAAGGTACCTCAATGGCAATTTTAACATAATTTTTATTAATTTTTAATATGCTTAATTTTTTCATTAAGAAGTCTTCTATTTCTTACTTAAAGGTACCCTGAGCCACACACAAGCATTTAGAGGCTCTCACACCTGGCTCCAACTCATCATTTGAGTCTGAGCTCCCACAGCAGCTCTGCTGACAGTGTACTGACCCAAAACCCAATTCCTTGCCTTCCTTGGACTCTGACTTCTCTTGTGATCTGCTCCCCATCTCACATAGTCTAGCTATTGCAAATTTATGGATTATAAAGCATAAAAATACTTACAAAGATAAGCTAAAATCGTATATAATATGCCACTGCAATAACCATACCAGGGTTAATGAATGTTTCAATCAAAGGGTGTTTATGATCGTTAATCAAAGTATAAGAAAATTTGATATTCCTTAAAACCTTAGTGTTTCTATGGGATTCCTGATGTGAGAAAGAATGGGTCTCTGATTCTTGAGCCTTGTCTTGGACTCTTTTACTCCTGTTTTTTTGTTTTGTCCAATTCCAATATGTAAGTTTTTGTTTTATCTTATTTTGTTATTACTCATTAGAAGCTTGTTCATTTTCTAATGAGAGAAATTTCTAGTCTTAAGAAAATGTAATAGAAGTTTTCTTAAATATGACAAGTCCTAAAATTTTACATAAATATTATGAATTACAAGTTGTTAAGAAGCTGAAACTTTTTTCAACTATGTTGATCTAAAACTTAAGTGTGTTTATAAACCATACTAGAGGAAAGAATGGTGTAGGGCCCTGGCCCCCCATTTTGGGTAGTTGTTGCCTTGCTTGCTGACCTTGACCAGATGTCCTCCCTATGCTGATTCCCTGCCGGTTTCCTTCCTCCTGAATGCTCCCCAGAGGTTCCTTGTTTGTGTGTCCTGCATATTGGGCGTTAACAGTTTAGATGCAAGAATGTAGAACATCTGTAACGAACTTCTGCCATCCAGGGTTCTCCCATTGTGCTGTAAGCCTGTATTTAAGGTTTCCTCCCTCTTTCAATAAACGGCATTTGGCATTCTGCTGAGGTGAATGACCCACTGTCTCTTGTCTCTGTTTTTTGATCCACAGGCCCTTGCTCGGACATGGTTAATGGGTGGTGGTAGCATGGGCATTACTGCTACAGAATGGGACACCTTTTTTTCTTTATAGAAAACAAAACAAAATTGTCACCTATAAAAGAAGGAACATCTAGAAAAGCATTAAAGAGGTATATGTGGTCAGTTATTAATAAAAATATTTCATTATACTTTTGAATTTGTGATATTTGAAATAGTTTAAGTTTTCAGATGTCGTTTTTCATTCTAAGTCAACACTTTCATATGTAAATATCTAATTTGATATTTTTAATATTCTTTGTATTTGTAAGGAGGATCTCACAGATTGTATGAGCTTCAGATGCTGAAAAATCTAGATCAATTCTGGGATATCAGAGAAGAATTTATTGATAAGGTGAGACTTGAATAAATCAGAAGGCAGGAAAATCCCTAGGAGAAATGTTTTCCAAGTAAATGAAACATAAAAGGGAAGGGCATTTATTAAGAAGGTGGATTCTAGGCAGTCATATTTCCTTGTGCATTCTTTTTTCTTTCTCTTTTATTGAAAAACATGTTTTTCTCATATTATATACCCAGATTATATTATGGTTTCCCCTCTCTCTAGTCTTCCAGTTTCTCCTCCCCTCCCCTCCCACCTGGATCTACTCCTTTTTTGTCTCTCATAAGAAAACAAACAGGCTTCTAAGGAATAATAATAAAATAAAAAACTAACACATTGGAATTGGACAAAACTAAAAACAGGAGGAAAAGAGCCGAAGAGAAGGCTCAGGAATCAGAGATCCACTTTCCCACACTCAGGAATCCTATAAAAACACTAAACTGGAAGCCATAATATAGATGCAAAGGACCTGGTGCAGATCTATGTAGGCCCTGGGCCTACTGGCTCAGTCTCTGTGAGTTCATATGTGCTTTAATCTTGTTGATTTAGAGGGCCTTGTTTCCTCCATTCCCACTTTTCTGGCTCTTACACCTTTTCTTCCTCCTCTTTCACAGGGTTCCATAAGCCAAGAGGGAAGGAATCTGATGGAGACAACACATTTAGGGCTGAGTGTTCCAAGGTCTATTACTCTGTGTAATGTCTGGCTGTGGGTTTCTGTATTTGTTCTCATCTGCTGCAGGAGGAAGATTCTCTGATGACGGCTGAAAAAGGGACTGCTCAATGAGTGTAGCAGAATGTCATGTCATTAGGAATCATTTTATTGCTTTTTTTCCCCTTTCCTTTTCCTTTTTTTTTTTTTTAGAACAGTAGTACTTGGTTCTACCCTAGGTCCCTGTGTGATCTAATAGTACTGTCATATATAGGTTCTATTGTATGGAGTGGGCCTTCAGTCAAATCAGAGAGTGTTTGGTTATGTTGATCCTAGGGTTTGTGGCTTGGTTAGTAATTATGTTTCTCTTTTGGTAATGTGCAGAGTACTTTCCTGTAACAAAGACACTAGAAAGTAGAAGTGAAGGCTCTATGTAGGCAACAGCTTGACTTCTCCATATTCAATGAGTTGTCTTCAGCAATGGGGCCTTCTATCAGTTTGGGGAGAGCAACCTATGTAATCTTGGAAACAGCCTGGATTGTTTGGGTATCCCCATGGGGCCCTTTGGTCAACAACTCAATTAGATGTAACCCAATCCCAGTACTGAAAGCTTCATTTGGTCACAAGAAATGGCCACTTTGGGCCATGTCTCCCCATTATTTGGTGATTTCTTTTAGATTTCTTTCACTAGGTTTCCATACTAACCCTCAAATGACCCTTAATTTTAGTTGTCTTTCCTCATATTCCTCCCTTGTCCTCTTCTCCCTTCCCCATCCCCATTTGATCCTCACTTTCCAGCTCCCAACCCCCATCCATCCATAAATATCTATTTTATTTCCGTTTCCTAGGAAGATCTATCTGCCTTCTCCTAGTCCTTACTCTATAGTTAACCTTTGTGGTTCCAAGGATTGTAGCTTGGCTATCATTGACTTAACAGGAAATATTCACATATAAGTGAATACATACAATCTTTGTCTTTGTGAGTCTGAGATACCTTATTCAGGATGATTTTTTTTTAGTTCCACCCATTTACATGCAAATTTCATTATTTTTACAGTTGAGTAATACTCCATTGTGTAAACATACCACATTGTCTTTATCCAGCCATCTGTTGAGGGACATCTAGATTGTTTCCAGTTTCTGGCTATTATTTAATAGCAGCAATGAACACGGTTGAGCAAGTGCCTCTGTGGTAGAATGAAGTGTCTTTTGGATATAATGCCAGAGTGATATAGCTGGATATTGAGGTAGATTGATTCTCATCCATCTTCCTGAGGAACTGTCACAGTGATTTCAATAGTAGCCTTATAAGTTTGCACTCCCTCCAGCAATGAATGAACGTTCTCCTTGCTCCACATTCTCACCAGCATGAGCTGTCACTTGTTTTATTGATCTTCTATTCTGACAGGTGAAAGATGAAATCTCAAAGTAGTTTTGATTTGCGTTTCCTGGATGGCTAAGGATGTTGAACATTTAAGTGTTTCTCAGTCATATGAGTTTCCTCTTTTGAGAGTTCTCTGTTTAAATCTGATAAGATGAGAAATGTAAAGTTTAAATGACTTTAAAAGGCATCGTGTTTGAGAAGTACATTGCCATAGGAACTTGGCATTGGTCTGTCTATTGGGCCTTGAAAGCCATAGCTATAACAGATAACACTATTTGCCTATTTAACTTTTAGTTTCCTTTTGCCAAGCTAACAGAACTCTGATAGTATTTGGGCTTTTAGTGTGCCTGACTAAAAAATCTATTTTCCCAACCTTCTTTGCAAAGGTCATATGATGCAATTGTTATTAGTCAAGTCAAATGGGGGGTCCCAAGTGGGGCTTCTGAAGAAACACTTCTGACATGCTAATTCAGCATGGGCATTGTGATACACTCCTATAATCCTGACAGTCCAGAGGCTGAAGCAAGAGGATTGCCTAGGGTACACAGCAAGTTTGTACAACTAATTAATTAGCTAATTAATTAATTAATTAGAAACATAGCTCAGTTGAAAAGTTTTCCTTTCCTTGGCCTTTATATTTTTGCCTGAAATTTTTCTGTGAGGCTGTAAGCCTGCAGCTTTTCCCAGCTAATGCAGAGACTTTCATACTCTCATACACTCTAAGGATCACACAACAAAAACACAAAAATGTCTTGGGTCATCAGTGATTATGGAGGCACTGTGCTAACCTAAAATGCCAGTGTCGGGACAGAAAAAGAAGGCTTCATCATTCATTACTGTTTTCAGAACTCTACTGATCAGCTGGATGAAATTCCTAACTGGAATGTTACATAACAAAAGAGGAAGAGCAGAAGGAGGAGAAAGAGGAAGAGGAGGAGGAGACAGAAAAAAGAATGAAGGAAACCTGATATGCATATGCATATTTAGTTTTTTATAAAAACATCAGTGAAGTACAAACTCAGAATTCTAGTCACAAAATTCTGCAGATGGAAAACATTTTCAGCCATATCTACTTTCTTGGAGCATAGAGAATATCTATGAGGCTTTGTTTTAAATATTTTTGTTTTAAATATTTTAATTGAATATTTTAAATGTGGACAGTGTGACAGAAAGTACTGGTGTTGAAATATGCTAAATTGCTAAATGACAACAT
Organism: Peromyscus nudipes; assembly: GCA_902168325.1. NCBI lineage: Eukaryota > Metazoa > Chordata > Mammalia > Rodentia > Cricetidae > Peromyscus > Peromyscus nudipes. The sequence goes on along the minus strand of CABHPH010145735.1, from coordinate 3,050 downwards.
TCAAGAAGCTCAAACATCATATATCTTTTTCAAAGAATGTAGAAGTATTTGTCACTGACAGTTTTGCTGTTCAAAAAAAGGATAGGTATTTTACTTAGTTAATGAGTAAACAGTTCTTACTGTTTATAATTTACAATTTTAATTATAAAAAATATTCCTTGTTACCCAGATACTCACATTAACTACATGTCTTTTCTGCAGCCTTAAACAGAGAACCACCCAGAGAGAACACAGAGCCTGCAAAAGCAGAAGCAGTTCTAGCTGTTGACATCAGGCAAAGATGAAGAGCAGTTCTCATACACACACAAGAAGAGGTGAAGTAACCAAGGACAGACTGTTAATCTGCTACTGAGAAGAAGCACAATAGTGTAGGGCAGTAAGTAACAGGGTTGATACCTTTTAAAGTATCTCACAACAAAGCACCTGCATGGTAGAAAATGTCTTCTTGGCTTAAGTTTTAAAGTAACAAAGCCTTTACTGCAAGGGCTAAGGAGGTGGCCAAAAAACATGCCTCTGGCTGCTTTAAGTGGTGCCCCTCACTGCAGATGAGTACCTTCTGCAGGAGTGATTTTCAGGCTCATTCTAAAATGGTTAAGAAAAATGAGAAACATGGTGCAAGTACATTTTTGGCTCAGCATAAACCATTCATTGATTTGTGGGCTGCAAGTCCTCCAGGGGGTGTTACGAATCCATATGATAGCTAGATTTTTACATTTGGATCTCTTCTTTAGCTGATAGATGTGTAAAATTTCATGTTAGCCTGGCTACCCCCTATTGGCTACACATCTGAGGAGGTTCAAGTGTATGAGTTATTTCTTCCAAAGTCAATTGTAATTTACACTCACTAAATTGCCTCCAGATCCACCTTTTAAAGATAGAAGACTCAAAATTGCATTCATTTTGGCCCACACTGCCCATTTGTGTTTAAACCACAGCCCTACTTTGGAGAGCCGCCATCGCTAATGGAAAGACATTATGTGGCTGAAGATCCACATTTTCCACAGGAGAGCAGAATGCTGGCAAGTTAAATGGCCAATGTACGAGCAGTTTTCAGCCCAGCAAAAGCTCAGCTTTAATATCGAGAAAGCAGGCTCCAGGAGGAGTAAAGGCCTGGGATATCAGGCCTCAGTCCATCTTGTGCCAGGAAATCAAAGCATCACAGTTTCACACTATGAAAAATTTACCCTTGGCCTGAAAATAGTTTTGAGATGGGATAGAATTTTGCTTTTCTTTCTTTCTTTCTTTCTTTCTTTCTTTCTTTCTTTCTTTCTTTCTTTCTTTCTTTCTTCCTTCCTTCCTTCCTTCCTTTCATCCTTTTCTCTTAGTGCTCATTTTACCACTCAAAGCACTCTTGAAATTTACTTTTCTACCCAGTTTAATCCATCTTCCTGCCTGGCTTTTAAAATTAGCATCATTAATACATATGCATGTCTTTCTCATTGCAACTAAAAAGCAGCCAAGCTACTCACCTTTCTCCCTCCAAAGCCCAAATGCCAAATTCCCACCATCAGGGACATTTGTAGTTCTATTGTCTTCTACCTGCTTGCTATGGTTGGGGTTAGTGGAATCTAAAGTGCAAATTTAGTGGGCTTATCAGAAAGGAGTATTTGCTTCAAGACTAAAATTATTAAAAGTATGAAAACAGCCATAGATCATTAAGCCATTGGCCTAAAACAACTGCATCAATCTCCAACTGAAACCACTATGTACCTGAAGAGATTAACTTATCCCATGGCATTGAGCTCCAGGCCACATAAAAATGTGATGAGTCTGGGAAAGGTTGTTTTTCAGAAGTGACGGGGTGCTGTCAAGGGATGTACAAGTAGGCTTTCTCATTTTCAAATCCAGCTTTGCTGACTGGCTCCAAAAGCACATTTGGGGAGAAAACAGAGTAAATCAGGGAGACAATGAGCTTTATCTCACCAAACACCTGACAACTCTCCCGACCAGCCTTGCCTTTTCTCTCCCAACAGAGTCTCTATTATGAATCCTCTTTAACCCAATTAGGTGCCATCAATTTCCCACTCCAGTCTCCCCATAACCTTCTCTCCTCATGCAATTTTAAAAAAAAATCACAGATGTACTGCCCCCTGTATGTTCATCAGTCAGAGCTCATTGTAGAAATACATATGGCCTGTTTACAAGATCAAATGAGTACAGCTGTCTTTCCAGTTAGGATTCACTTTCTAAATGAGCTTGTAATGTCACAGTTTAGACAGCTCCATTTCCAATGGATATCACTGATATCCATTGATATTTTAGGTCTGAGAAACCTACTTGTCCATCAGGAACCAAGTTTAAATTTCTAGCAATGCTACAGGGTTAAAACTTTCTTCCTAACATAAAGGAGACAGGGACTATCACTCTACCATACTGGCATTTGCTCCTGGGAGGTCCAATAGTCTTAAACAAAAAGAAATGGAAACATCTGGAATCTCATGGTCAGAGTGTTTGTTATGTTCAGCAGCAGGGAAGCCTATAGCTTAACCCCAATGTAAAGCGAGTCTGCACTCAATAATTATTCTTTAATATAGGATTGAGAGAGGAGAAACGCTCCATATCACATCCAAAGCAGTATACAAATAAAAGGGGAACTCATCACCAATGCCAAATTTAGAAGTCAGAATTCCATTTTCAATTTGAAAATATAAAATTTCCTTCCATCATTCATTACTATCTGTAATTTTATTCACTGTTATGGCCACTCAAGATTCACATACCTGCATCCATATCATCAATGTATTTTGTCATTAAGATTGCATTTAAAAAGAGCATTTGAATATTACAATGTTTAGAAAGACAATAGACAGTTATATCACATCATAACCATAATGTTTTATGTTTACCATTGCTACATTATTATCATTAAGTTAATTATAAATTAGAACAGTAATTCTTATTCTCTACTAGCATAAAGTTTACCTTTCCAGACCAAGATGATTGATTGTATCACTATACTACCCTGTTCATTGAAACAACTAAAATGAATGGAGACACTATCATGGCTTTTTAAAAATTTTCAGTGTAAACTACAAATTTTGGCATGTCCA